>JAVTVY010056475.1:0-31542 GCA_036873755.1 Hanleya hanleyi
AAATTATCATAACATCAAGTTGTTATGGGAATACGAATTGAGTTTGAGAAAGAAATTTCTTAATTTTCTATAACATAATAGCCGAATATTATATTGTTCGTGTTCGTTCTATATTTGTATACCAAAGTACGTTAGTCCTATCTTGTACTAGTTGACATCGACTGGCAATATTGTAACAATTGACTAACAAATATGTTATCATTTTATTAATTGAGTAGCAGATCTGTTATCATTTTAAAGTTACAACTGTAACGCTTTCCATCATGATTATACAATAATTGATACAAATGATCTTTCATACCTAACAGGTGCGTTCAAATACAAAGAAGCAGAAAGTATCAAAACATATATTAGCATATATACAATGTAAAATTAATGTTAGCGACATCGATATAGTTGACATTAATATTGTGGCAATTATGTAACAAATTTATTACAATACTAACGCTCTTCAATACTTTTATATCATAAATGTCCGAAATGTATATATTCTATGCAGACTAGCGGAGAATAGAGAAGAAAGTACATGCAAATCAAAACGCAAATGTAACACAACGTATCGACCTGAACATGCATTTATCATCAGTAGCCGAAAGTATACTTTACTGAAGTCAATTACATTTATGTTTAAATGGGTGTCGCGCATTCTTCGGTTTTGTCCGCGGCCACGTGGGCAAAACCAAGTTTTATAAATTCGTGGCTATATCATGGCAAATAAATGCCCAGTGGTTAGTCGAGGGCTTAGCTGGAAAAAAAAAAAAAAAAAAAAAAAAATCATGAAGGGTAATTTCAGGGGTCATTCAAATATTATGTCACGGTTTTTCCTCGAATACACCCGTTGTAAAACGTGCTTCTATGTAATCAGCAAATCTCCGGATATATTTTGACGGGTTGGTGCAGAACCGGATCATCATATAATTGAAAAAAAAATAAATGAAATGGATCTCATTCCATATCCATGTCGTGTATAACATCGATCTTTTCCACTAGCCGACGAAATTCCAGTCAATTGGATTAAATACGGACCTTGTCCGAGCTGCCTATGACCCTTCAGCCACACGACGCATACTCCCCACTTGAGGTCAGTAGGCAGTTCCCGCGCAAAACAGCAGGGGTGATGAAAGTGATCTATAAACCTTGGGATAAACGGAGACGATGACCCCATCCCCTCCCTTGTTCGACTGCAAGTTCAAAAGGCGAGCGCACATGAATATAATTTCCCATTCGCTTTCACTGAGCCCGGCGCACACGAGAGATATCAGCTGAGCTAACGGCCTCAATTGCCTGTCAGCTCAGCGGCTAGCTCTCTTGTTGTTTCAGCGCACACGGTGAGCAAAAGTTTCAAGAAATTGATTTCAGTTCCCGCATAACGTCTTCTTCAAGTCCATTTTGAAGAGTCGAGCGTATGAATCGAGTGAAAATAACATACGATTCATTGGCCGGTCCGGTAAAACTGCTGAGCTGTTGGCTTGCGTTCGCCGCACACGCTGAGGATTTGGCCTCGCGAGGCGAAATTATCAAACAAGTTTGATATTTTTCCCCCGGCCTCGCGAGGCCAAAAACTCACCAAAAACTGCCCGCACACGAGAGCTAGCCCCTGAGCTGACCGGCAATTGAGGCGGTCAGCTCAGCTGATAGCTCTCGTGTGCGCAGTATGTAAAAAAGAATGTCGAAAAAGTTTGACGCCTTTTTATTTGATACAAGACGATCGGGAGTCTTTTGATGGATTTTTTATATGCATATGTTTGACGATATATGCAGGCATCAACATGCAGACATCTGCCACGATGAACTAAAACCGTCGATTTTCAGAATGGAAAATGTACGTCGGAAGAATCACAATGTACGTAGCCTGAGAACTGCGGAACATTTGTGATGATCTTCGCTGAGATCCCCTGACCCAGAAAATCTATGGCTGCAAGCTGAACTCTGCATGGGGTGGGTTTTATGTTGTAATTTGGAATGGGGGGGGAAGGGGGGGGGAGTAAAATGTGTTGACCTAAACCAACCGCTTACCCTTTGTAACCATTTCTATTCATATGGTGAACATTTTTACATGAAAGGTACATGATATTGATGTTCAGTAAATATACCATGACAATATTACAGAGAGGCCAGCTTTGATGAGTTCAAAATGGCCACAAAATTGGGAATTATTGTTGGACATTTTCATCAGTTTAACACATTTTTTTTACCGAGATACAATGACAAGCTATCTATCTCTTATATTTTGTGATGTTAATACATCACTCTCAATTACTTCACTTTGTCAGCTATCTTTCTCTTGTATTTTGTGATATTAATACATCATACTCAATTACTTCAATCTATCAGCTGTCGTGACCTTTTAATGACTAAATAATGTTTTATTCACCACACACTCAGTTTACGTACAGTGTGTCAGTACATGCGTAGGACGACGTCACTTCTGAGCTCTGCGCTCCAAGAGCTCCAAGCTCAGACTCCAACAGCTCCGAGTTCCAAGAGCTCCGTGCTCCAAGAGCTCCGATCCAAGAGCTCCGCCCTACGGGAGCTACCATCACCACCGGGCGATGACGGGCGTCAACGCCTGGTGGTGGTGTCTGTACATATAAGATTATCAGTCCATACTTATTGGTCGACTAATCAAAATTTTGCTACCACTCGTACTGATGACATCACCAATGACGTGGCAGATGACATGGAAATCACTCAAGTCGTGGTCTACACCACGAGAGCTTCAAGATGACACCCTACACTCCATCTTTGGATAAGATATAGAACCTCAATCTCTCAAATATATCCCTGCGGACCTCAATAATGACCACTTTACTTACTACACCCCAAATGTGCAAACAAGTGTTTCAGGACATGCTTCCGTTAAAGTATCCTGGCCTGCCCGACGACGCTTCGGCCAAAAGCGATTCTGGCCGAAGATTAAATTTTCTCAAACGACGGCTTCTAATTGAACAAGAGCCTACTTGAATTGTAAACATACTCACCGCGACTCCCCCTGCATGGGTATGATGTTTCCAGAAAATTTCTCTAAAAATTAACCCTGATAGTTTCTGCTTTCTGTACTACTAAACTGGATTACTTCCCTTGACTTTTATTTATCCGAAATTGAGAGACTACACTATTTCAACAATAACAACATTCTCATTTATATGACTCCGTGTGACCAGTAAAAGGGTACGAGTCAGGAGTGGGATTCGAACCCATGCCCGCATGTGCAGACTAGTATAGACGTACCCCGGAGAAGACAATTTCATAGATCTTGAGAATGCCGCCTTAGATCACTCGGCCATCCTGCCCAACGCTGGTTATCGTGGTCATAATTATAGTGCTATATTTGTACAATGGTTTTACAACATGGCGAAGAATAACATATGTGGACCAGCACTTAAGTCTGGTGCCTTAGACCACTCGGCCATCCTGACCAACTTTGATTATGATGGACATATGATGGACATAATGAGCTTTAACATGCCGCGGTGTGTACGCCGCGAATGCCCTTATGGCTGCACTGATTAGTTACTTCCCTAGCCCGTCGATTGACTGATCTATGCGCGTTAGGGCGTTAGGATAGGGCGTTAAGATAAGGCGTTGAGACCGGCGTTAAGGCGCTGAGACGGGCGTTAATGCGTACATATAGTGCGTTAAGGCGTAACAACGAGCGTTGACGGGAGTCACTGCATTTCGATGAATTAGTGACAATTCCATGGAATATCTAGAAAATCAGAGCTTCTGAGCTATTTCACCAGGGCGTTGAAGCGTTAAGCTTGGAGTTGGCGGGTGTTGCGACAAGATGACACCTCACACGACGCATTCGGTCCACGGATGAGTGAGTGAGTGAGTGAGTGAATAGAATTTAACGTCGCTTTCAACAATATTTCAGCTATATCCTGCTACTTCAAAGAAGAAATCTTTGAAGCAGCATGGAACCAGACACCCTCCATCCACCCTATAAAACACGGAGGACGGCGCACAAGACACAGACAGGACGCTTACGTGGTGCAATAAAGACAAGAAGGGTCCATCTCTACCCCAAACACTTTCCTTCACACCCCCAAAATGCCCACTTTGGGTACTACTTCTATTGATGACGTCACCAATGACATCACAGATGACATGGACATCACTCAAGTCGTGGTCTACACCATGAGAGCTTCACTTTGACACCTCACATGGCGCATTCGGACCATGGATGGTCCATATCTATCCCAAACACCTTTCACACCCCCAAAATGCCCACTTTGGGTACCACCCCAACAGATGACGTCAGCAATGACGTCACAGATTACATGAACATCCCTCAAGTTGTGGTCTACACCACGAGAGCTTCAGTTTGACACCTCACACGACGCAACACGCCCCACGCACCCCCAAAATTTCTGATTTCTATACCCTCGTTTCCTCTTTTTTACCATACAGTCTGAAAAATGTTACTATTTTGAACTCTTAATTACATTTGCTGAGTACACAGCTTGTTACAGTTGGAAAAGTCGTGGTGGTTTAGTTCAGGAACCTTACTTTGACGATATTCTGTATTTTAGCATACATTTAAATTATAAACGTCAAAAACACGTCACTGTGGCGTCACATTTTTTTTTCAGCCACCGATTTTTCAAGGAAGTGGCCCTAGGGGATCCTTTGGTGAAAAAATCACGCTTTTGTCACTAAAATTGTCAGATTTAGGGGGACCAACATTTTTACAGATAGAACAACTGAATTCAACCCCGGCCTATTTCTGTTACACCAACAATTTGGGAACGTGAACCCATCCCCATGTACCTCCTCCAGGACCTGGTCCTGCTGGGAGATATTTATTTTGAGATTATTTTGTTCGAGCATATTTTCATCTGGGCACGGAGATAAGAATGGCAAAATCTAATAATTGCCAACTGAACTAATCCCCCCATAAACATGACTAAGCCCCCATACACAAACACCAAGTATACCCTCGAAGACTGAATGAATATTACATAATAATCTAGTCCTTTAGTTTGGTTCAACCCAGGTGGGAAGGTGTATCATTGGCAGCAGCATAACATACCGGGGTCATTAAATGCTAGTTTAACCATGATTTAATACAGATAATCTTTATTCTGGGATTAGTTAAACACCTCCATAGTAGGACATACGTACCTTAATACAGATGCATCCACACTGTGTTGATCATGTTTAACAGAATACAGTACAACCTAAACAGTTACTTTGAAGAATTCATACTCTTCCCAGAATCACATCTCATCTTGCTGGGTACCAGCTGTTTTCAGTGTATTTTTACAGGATACCCCGATCTGTATTTTTACAGCATATGCTGTAAAACAAAATTGCTGTAATTTTACAACCGTGGTGGTATTGTATACTTAGAACAAAAATACAGTTAAATCAACAGGAATAGTTGTAGAAATCCATATTCAACAGAAAGTCCACTGGATATTTTAAAAGTGTTAAGTTCCCTAGTGTCTCTTTTTCAAGAGAGTAGAGAAGAAAATTCCCAGAACAGTAATGGTTGGGCCAGGAACCATAAAATGAATTGAATGGTCCCTGGTTGAGCTAAATATAAATTTATATTCAGCACCACCGATAATATAATAATACTTTATTACGTAAAACATTTACCACACAGGGTTAAGAACGCATACATACATATAAGACTCATTAAATAACATCCACACATGTACCAATGACTCGTACACATTCATACTAATACAGATGTACATGTACAAAGCCTCACACTCAATATTTACATATCATTGCTGTTTTCCTTGACATTGGCATGGAAATACTCGGGGGGTACCCTAACCTGAAAAACAGTGATACACAAAGTATGCAAGACTGTTTGTGGCTAATCTATTTCCACGTGACATAAGTTGAACAAATAAATCATCTTGACTATTGTTAACATCAATGATATTAGATATTTCTCACATAAATTTCTTCCTATGGTCAGTGTATTTACAGCATGATAGAAGAAAGTGTTTTTCGTCTCTATTACATCACACGTATCACAGTCTTTCACAGGTGGGTGTTTTTGGATTGGTGTACCTCCCCATCTAAATTTGCAGTCTGTGTGCAGTGATACGCAGTCTAATGAGTGCTGTTCTATGTTTTTTTATTATTAATTGCCAACAGATTTTCTTCTGTATTGAAACAATCGTTTATGGGTCTGTAAGTTTCAAGTTTGGTAGACACATTAATTTCCGTCTTCCAGTGAGTCTCGTATATCTGTAATCTGTAATATATGAGCAAACACATTTCCTTCTATTATCCTTCACATCACCTTTGTTAAATGGTGCAGCAGTTGGACTTTGACCAATACATTAAGTCAAACGCGCGCGCGCAATCCTGAGAACTGAACCTAATTGGCAGGCAAACTCATTATCCCTCCTTGCACATTTAGTCTAGTGGCCTAACGTCATTTTTCAATGAAATCGTGACATGCTGGATTAAAGCACCAAACTTGGCAGAGTCAATGTTCATGACATGCACACACATTCCACATGGCGGTGCCCGACCTGAGTGACCTAGTTTTCGAAAAATCCAAGATGGCGGCCAGTACGCCTGTCAAACATATAAATACCCGTATTTCTTCTTGTTGTTGGGTTAGTGTGTTTATTAAAATGACCAAATATGCCTTTGTGAAGCCTAGAAATTGATATATTGGTACCTCGAACCCTTTGCAACCATGAATATTGTCAAAAGATATGATTTTTAAACCCAACTGGTCTTTTTGTGGGGGGGGGAGGGGCACTTTCCGCCGCGCCCTCCCCACTTAGTGAACTTTTCTTGCTGCTCCAAAACGACGAAACCTAGGGGCCTGAAACTTCGTGACTTTTTAGCTGATCGTATTGGGGTCATTTTAACCCTATCTGGCCTGGGCTTTTTGGGACCTGTTGTGGCCTTGTGGGGGGGGGGCCGAAATGGCCCCCTTAATTATTTTTCTTACCCCTTGAGCTAGGGGGCTGAAACTTACCACACTATACCCTTGGGTCAAGCTCTACCAGAATATGTAAAAACATCCAAGATGGCCGCCTTGATGACGTCACAGTGACGTCATTTTCAAAACAGCATTTTTGGTCGATTTTTCAGTCAGATTTTCCGATTTTTTTTATTTATGCAATTTCTCCGCAAAAACTGCTTGATAAATTAGTAAATATTAAAAGCAGAAATTTTGAAGAAATATGACCAAAACATCCACGTGGGCGCCATCTTGAATTTTCCCATGATCCTCTGCTCGGGGGGTCATGCAAATAGGCTCAAATTGACCCCAATATGATAAACTAAAAAGTCACGGAGTTTCGGCTTTCCATTTTTTGTCGTTCCGGAGATAGCGCAGAAAGTTTGGTAGGGGGAGCCATTTTGCCCCCCAGGCCAGGTAGGGTTAAGGCCATTTGCATATCATCCAGAGCAGAGGATCGTGGGCAAATTCAAAATGGCGGACATGTATCCCAGAAAGTCGTGTTTTCAGTACTTTGCACTTTTTCAGGCGAAAAATTACTAGAAAGTAATTAGGTAAAACTAGTTATTGTCCACTATACTTAGTGGTTTCCAAAAAGAAAAATCAAAGAATAAAAATTTCGATAAATCGGCCCAACAATAGGCCAAAAAATAGCTTCACCGAATATGACGCCACGGTCACGTCATCATGACGGCCATCCTGCATTTTTTTTAAGGATACCGTGTGGTAAGTTAGAGTACTTTACTGAAGTTGTATTTTTTGTCGTGAGAGGCGAGGGGATTTCAAGTGTCCTGTGGAGAAACCTGACGAGGGAGCTTTGAAATACTACGATGATTTAGTAAGGAATGGCAAGGGCTTTCAGAAACTTGATGCACTGCTCTTCGACTTGGAATTAAGTGGATGTGAAAGAGTATCGAAACTTCACCAAAAAAAACAAGCCGATTCGGGTCGGAGGGAGAAGGTTGCCCAGCTCAAGATACCGAACTGCATGTTATCTCTGACTGTCGGAGGAGATTTAGTTACTATTGAAGATAATAGATGTTTGATGACTTACAGGTCACAAACCACTAAATAATCGCCTTACTTATTATGTAGTAAATTCATTGCGCACATCTTGCGAAAACGATACCCCCTAACATTCGGCACCAGGAATGACCTACGACATGATGTAGCTTAGCTTTTCTGCTAAAACATAAGAAAAATCAGCATACATTTTCCACGATCGTTTTGAGCCAGAGTCGACAGAAAAGATGTCATGCCGCCTGACATCTGAGCATCGAATTTGGGGGCGGGGAATCAAACTGGCCCAGACTTTTTCCCTCTTAAAATTTGGAACGCTTATTTTGATATTTTCTAGACTTGAATATTGTAGAAACATTTAAAAATAGATCAGAAACCATTTTCCGCCCAGTCCGATATAATGGCCAATCGTTGATCCCCAGGAGCTTTAGTCCGTCATACCACCTTGCACCCCAAAACCATTTAGGGGTTTGCGACCTACAGAAGTGCCGAGAGAACGAGCCAAATCGTGTGAATTGAAAGTGAATACTTGGTAGAATCCCGGATGTTGGCGAAACTATAGTTTCCTACATTAAAAGCGATGTTGAAGAGGCAACCCACGTATATTACGGTCCTTAATCAGACTACTCCTGACTCCACCAGAAAGTGTGCTAGGAGCCTATTCTTTAGCCTGGATTTGTTAATGGTCTTCGACAATCCCAGAATGCTTAGTCGCTCTTCATATACTACACGTAACTCAGCAAACCTGAATATGTAGGTTCTCTCTTAAACATTTTTTTCAATGTAGAAAAATGGCTCTGGGGACACCTGGGATTCTACAATGTCTTAACTTTTACCTGCCTACGACCTGTCTCTTTCTCTTCAAAATTCTGAATCAATTATTGTAAGCCATCAAACATCTATTATGTTATTTAGCTCCAATAAACATTTGCCGCTAAATCTCCTCGGGCAATCTGCGATAAGAGTTCTGTATCTTGCAGCTGGGTAGCCATCTTCCATAGACTTGTCTAGAGTCACCGTTGAGCATATATGCAGCACTCCTTGGGCGTACAGAAGACTGCTCGGTCCGACCAGAGGCACCGAGTGATTGGTGATAAACGCTATATAGACGATCTTCTCGCTGTGGATAATCGCTATATAAATGACAAATTGAATGATACATATCCACCTTTACTGGATTGGAAGGAAATTACAGGCACATCATATTTAGATCTATATCTCTATAAAAATGAAGCGGGCATTCTCTCTCGTCGACTTTATGACAAAGGAGATGATCACAATTTCGATATCGTAAACTATCCCTCTCTAGACAGTAATCTTCCAGTGGGACCTGCATATGGCGTATACATATCTCGCCTAGTAGCATTTGCTAGATCCTGTGTTAACGGTGACGATTTTAATCAACGTCACAAAACATTGTTGCAGAAACTTATAAAACAGAGTTATACCACCAAGCGCCTCCACTCAAATTTTCTCAAATTTGGCGATACATATCGCATACTGATAGCAAAATATGAGCGTAGCGTGCAAGATCTATGGCGTTACCTTTCGTAACTTGTGTCTAATTCCACTTAATCCGGGGCTAGGGGCCGTATGAACCCATGTACTTCAAAATCCTCATGATGCTCATATAAACACAATCAAAGCGTGACTGAGATACATCATTCTCTAGATGACGACTTTAAAACGATTATTATGGATTAAGAATACTGATCAGCGATACGAATTTGATATCTTTGGAACATCATAATGTCTTGTCGGCATCATTGAAGACTGTTGACCGCTTCTCTCTTGTAGGAAACTAGCCTTTGTTTATGTATGCTATGATTGTCTTTTTGAATTTGGTGCTAATACTGTTATATGGAATATGGAATAGGTCTTTGGATTATGGACGCGGATATTCTTTAATGGACGACGGCTGAATTATAAATGACGGACCAGATGCTTGTTATTTAGACTTCTGTTTCTCCGAACCAGCGTTATTTATGCACTTGCTCTTTTGGTGATCTTTCGATCTTTCAAGTTCTTTACTGGGAGACCTTAGATGACACGCTTTGTGCCACTTAGCATGGTTCAGCAACAATTGCGCAGCACTATCACATCCTCTTTCATAACAAAGTCGCGTATGTCTAAATTATGTCACAGCTCAAGCTCTGTATTGTATATATAACGATAAACTAATTGGACATGAATAATTTCCGTATCTCGTCAAGTTTCGACAACTGATTGGCGGCCATCTTGATTTATGATTAAATCTGTCATTGTAACCTATTTGAAATATTCGTTTATGATTTCCGTGCCCCACAAAACATATATATGGCCACTTCAAATACGATGTTAGCCAACATACGAGCAAGGATATGACCATTTGAATATTTAGCGGCCATATTGGCGGCCATCTTGGATTTTGAGAGAACAAAGTCACCCAGGTCGGGCACCTACCCGGGATATACTTTTGCATCCTATGTAGAGTAACTGTGCAAAGTTTCATGCTTTAATCCGACGTGTCACGATTATTCACTTAAGCGACTGGACTAATTTGAGATAATTTTCCCTTGAAGTATACTGCGAGTAGTATGTATACGGGATTTCGAGTGGTGTCAGTGGTGTCAGTGCGCATGCGCGAGAAACTGGTGTGTGCAGGAGTGTTGTGCGCAGGTATGAGATATTGTGGCGGTTTTGTGGCGGTGTTCTGCGCAAGTGTGACGTTATGTATGACGTCACTTCCGGTCTGCGTGAATCGGGCGTGTGTATTCCTGCGCGGTGATGCGGTCTGGTGTTGATGCGGTCTGCCTCCGCGGACAGAAAGTTGTCCCAAATTCTCCGGCATTCTCCGGCAATCTTCAGGGGCGAGAGGGGTCCCTAGTGTACCGATTGGGTCGTATGAGGTATCAATGTGACGCATTCGTGAAGAGGCATCTGATGGGGTGGGTGTGGGGTTGAAATATCGTCATTCTGCGCATGCGCGGTAGACAAAAGGGTATGGAAATAGACGTTTTGGGGTCTAGGTGGGTCACTAGTGGTCTGATGGAGTCGAGTGAGGTATCAATGTGAAGCATATGTGAGGAGGCATCCGATGGGCTGGGTGTGGGGTTGGAATATGGTCATTCTGCGCATGCGCGGTAGACCAAAGGTATGGAATAGACGTTTTGGGATCTAGGGGAGCCCCTAATTGCGCAGACAGGGAATTGTGGGAAAAGGGTATGGAAATATACGTTTTGGGGTCTAGATGAGCCCCTAATGATCCTATGGTGTCGTGTGAGGTATCAGTGTGAAGCTCTCGTGAGGGAGCATCCGCCTGTGTCGCCTGTCAACATTCTGCGCATGCGCAGACAGGGAATTGTGGGAAAAGGGTATGGAAATAGACGTTTTGGGGTCTAGGTAGGCCCCTAATGGTCTGATGGGGTCGAGTGAGGTATCAATGTGAAGCATTCGTGAAGGAGCATCCCACTGGGTGGATGAGACGTAAAACTTATGTCATTCTGCGCATGCGCAGTAGACCAAGACTATGGAAATAGACATTTTGGCGCCGACATGGGTCACTATGGGTCCGATGGAGTCGTATGTGGTCTTGTTTTGAAGCTCTCGTGGAGCAGCATCCGACTGGACTCATGGTTCGTCCCTGCTCAAGAATCTGCGCATGCACAATCTTGGCGTAGTATAGAAAGCAGGCATTTTGGGAGTGCGTGGCAGTGTGTTTGACCCACCACAATGGGTCCATGGTTGTGGTTTGTTGGTGTGGGTTCTGCGCACACACGCACTTCCGGGTTTCACTAAAACTACCTCCGAAGCCAGAAGAGTTCCAATTTTCCCTTAGACGTAGGGTCCGAATGTTCAACATTCGGGTTTTCCCCGGCCCGGATCGGCCGCAGCGCGCGCGGGTTATCCGTGCGAGCGCGGTCGCGCGCGGGTTAAAGGGAAGTTTCGGAAGTGTGCAAGGGCACTATACCACATCGGGGTATATATTTCATCCAAGTATAGCGGAAAGCGGTTGTCGTGAATAACAACAAGTTCAGCAATGTTTATACAGTTTATTATCCCCAATGTTACATCATACCCAGACTGGGGG
Organism: Hanleya hanleyi; assembly: GCA_036873755.1. Classification (NCBI taxonomy): domain Eukaryota; kingdom Metazoa; phylum Mollusca; class Polyplacophora; order Lepidopleurida; family Hanleyidae; genus Hanleya; species Hanleya hanleyi. The sequence continues at coordinate 12,036 of JAVTVY010056475.1, forward strand.
AGCCGCCTTGGGTATGTTTAGTATGTTCACAGCAAAACAAAATGAAATATCAAACACCATGTTTTACTATATAACGCACCGTCACATTTAATGTTTACTGAGCTCAAGTCAACGATCAGCATGTAGACATAGAGAGTATATACGGCATGTTATGCTATTCATCAGTGCAAGGGTGACGCATTCAGCCGATGGGGGTGGTCGATCAGCTTGGTAACGAAGAATGTAACATTGGTGACCCTCTCTACGACCCATTGTGTGTTGGGGCGTTGACGACGTGCCCATCTCAAGGGGTGCACGGTGTCCTGTTTCTCCAGCATCGTCTCTAGCGACGCCCGGTTAATGATGGTGAACGGCTGGTCAAACACATGGCTGTTATTACTGGCATAATAATACCGTAACTGGTCCGTCTCTTTGTGACGTAAGATGTACCCGAAAGCGACATTCAATTTGAAGACCGTAGCTTGGTCATTGAAGATGGCTTCCACGTAGCTGCGTAGAAGGGTGAGGTCGGTCAGTGGGAAATTGTAGATATCTGGAATAGGGCGATCACGGTGGAAAACGTGCCGTATCATGGGCCATTGGCGCCGATAGATGCCACTCACTGGATGGGCGTCCTGTAACAGATCGCTAGGAACATCCACTGCATCTGCCAGAAAATGTTTGATGTCGTCAGGCGTATGACTAGCAACAAAAATGCTAGGGATTGGTTGGATAGCTAGGCTCTTCTGAACTGTGGGTACAGGCAGGCTCTCTGTGATCGCATCACCAGTGGCATTCGTCTCCCCGGGCTCATCTTCACTGGGTCTGACCCTGCTGGATGCCACTTTAGTGGGAAGTTGTCGCCCAAACCGTAGAGGCGGGGCATGAATCAAACGCTGATGCCGTCTTAACTGACTGGGTCGTTTGAAGAGTTGACCACATTCATTACATTGTTCCGTGGCGCCCTCGTGGAATGAGCGTTCGTGGCGCAGTAAAGGATCCTCCCGATTAAATGACCGTGCGCAGGTTATACAAGTATACCGTGCGCCGTTGTGGATGGAGGACTCGTGCCGTCGCAAATCTTCTGGGCGAGTAAACTGCTTCTGGCAAGTTGTGCAAGTGAACATCTTGGTGCTATTTCGTGCCATATAGGTCTTCTCCCCCATGATATCTACCCCCATGTGTTTAGTGATTATGTTTTCCACCATGGGCAGATCACATATATCGGCCACATGCTGCATCTCATCAACGATATGGATACGGTGCTGCAGAAGCTTAGCTCGGTGGGATGGCTCCATGACTGTTGGCTCCACTGGTAAGGCAAGTAGCTCCTCTCGTCAGATAGGCTCAGGCTGGTGAGGTTCAGGCAAGTAGCTCCTCTCGTCAGATAGGCTCAAGCTGGTCAGGCAGGCTCAGGCTAGTGAGGTCAAGCAGGCCAATGAATGCAGCAATGCCATAAAAATACTCACTTTTATACACCTACATAGAAGTACCCGGATGCAGGTGCGGACGCGAAGTGCCCGGATGAAAGACACGGACGTCACCGAAAAGACACGGACGTCACCCGAAAAGACACGGACGTCACCGAAAAGACACGGACGTCACCGAAAAGACACTACCCCCTCAAGACCCTCATACATACCCGGATGCAGGCGCGGACGTCACCGAAAAAAACACCCACAGTCAACTCACCACATACAGTCCCTCTGGATCCCACACCCCCATTCCTACGGTTACAGAGCCATGACGGACACCCATCCCTATGCGACTCGCATTTTACAGCATGCCACCGTGGTTAATTCACTCACGGGTTACCGAGCAGTGGTTCGGTCCATGTTTGGAGATGGCGACGACAACGAGGGGCGACGCCAGATCCTGAAAAAGTTCACAGAAGCGATCCTCGACAGAGTGCACACGATGGAGAGGTGTGCTATCACTCACCACTACTGGACTATGACAGCCATCCTTGATGCCCGGGCTATGGACCACGAGCGCTCACGCCGGAACCAGCGACGGCTCGTTGGCCTAGTAATGGTCTGTGCCCTCTTGACCCTGACGCTGTGGCATTGATAGTGGGACCTCACCATAAATACGAGGGTCAGTCACAGTGTGCGTCATTCACCGATCGTCATTGGGTCAGTCAAGTCACCGAGGGACCTGACCATAAATACGAAAGACAGTCAGAGTGTGTGTCATTCACCGTTCGTCATTGGGTCAACCATGTCACCAGTTCTACGAGCCATCCTTCCCCTTACACCCCGGGTGGGGTTACACGTCTATGAAGATAAAGTCACCCTCGTGGAAGACCGTGGAGATGTTTGCTGGTCGCGCACTGAGACCGTATCGAATACGGTTACGCTACACCGTGACGGCTGGATCAAATTTAAACGGGTGTTGAGCGATGAGCTCGACGGAAACCTCATCCACATAGACAATGCCATCTACGTACACCGTGGACCCTTCTTCCCACGCCTGGGCCGTTACCAAGACCCTACGCGAGGCTTCACCCTAGACCCCGATCTGTGGACAACCTTCGAGAAAGTGGTGCCTATTGTGGACCAGCTGTTTACACCGGACGAGCGGCCAGCTGTTCAGTTGGAGTGGGCTCGTGCCCTGAGTGAAGCGGCGGCAGAACCCAATGAACAAATTACCAAACCTAGCAATGAAGCGAAGGCAGACGATGATGCCATTGATTATCCGGCTAGACTCAGTCAGCCCAGTGATATGACCACCCGATCCTTTGATCTCACGGGGTTCTCTCTATAAATACGAGAGACCGTCAAATCTTGTACCATTCACGTACTGACCATGACGGAGCATATACTACGGGCGTATCTCAGCTTGACCCCGAGGTCTTCCTGCACGTTTATGCGGATAAGGTCGATATCATGGAGGAGGTGGGAGACATCTGTGATGCGGACCTCACACAACCGTGCCCGGCTCACATTCGTCTGTCCCGAGAGGGCTGGACGAAATTCAAACGGGTGTTGTCTGGTGAACTGGACGGCGACCTCATCCACTTGTGTCACGATGTGTACATCCGACGCGGCCCCTTCTTTGCTCAATTGGTTCGGCTAGATGGGGGTACAGTCCATTGCCGTGGTAGATGTGGATCAAGTACTTACGGAGGAAGATCGGTCATCAGACGAGTTGGACTGGTCATTTACCATGGACAATGTGCTGGCAGAAGCCAACGAAGAGAGTCAGAAAGAAACTCCGGCCCAAGATATAACCGTTATAAATAAACGATAGAGCCAGGGTCCATCATCATTTGTCACCATGAAGAGCTGGGAGAAGGTGTTGGATAACTTATACTACAGTCCCGACAATCCGGCGGCCTATAGTGCATTGACGGCTCTCGATCGAGCGGCCAAACTACAGGGGATACAACGTGCTCAAGTCCGAGATTGGTTAAGAAAACAAGACACCTATACCCTACATCGAGCTGCCCGTCGCCAATTTCTACGGAACGGGTCATCGTGGGAGGACTAGATGCCCAAATGGCAAGCGGATTTGGTCGATATGAGCGCCTTTGCCAAACACAACGATGGGAATCGGTATATCTTGACGTGCATCGATACCCTATTGAAGTATGCGTGGGTGGTACCCATCGAGACGAAAACGGGGGCGAATCTCATAGCGGCGTTCAAGGACATCTTCAAGATCGGGCGCAAACCCATGTATTTGCAAACCGACGAAAGCACGGAATTCCTCAACAGACCGTTCCAACAGTTTATGAAAGCCCAGAAGGTGTTTTTCTTCCATACGTACAACTAGACCAAGGCTTGCGTGGTGGAAAGGTTCAACAGGATATTCAAAGGCCGCATGTATAAATATTTCACCTATAAGAATACAAGGCGGTACATCGATGTTCTCCCGAAACTTGTGAGTGGTTACAATCGAGCCTATCACCGGAATATAGAGAGAGCCCCCATTACCGTGACCCAACGCAATGAAGCCCAAGTCCGGCGTGTCTTGTACCCCAGCCAATCGCAGCGAACGACGAAGGAGGTGTACAAGGTCGGGGACCCTGTACGGATCAGTAAAGTCAAAGGTCAATTTGAGAAAAGTTACTTGCCCAACTGGAGCGATGAACACTTCCTGATTAAACGGCGCCTACCCCGACAGCAGCGAGTCTATGAACTGGAAGATCTTCAAGGGGAACCGTTGCTAGGGACGTTTTACGAGACGGAATTACAGCCTGTCGTAAAAACACAGCAAGACTACTACACGGTGGAGCAGATTTTGAAAACGGAACGTCGGCGTGGCAAACTGTTTCATTTCGTCAAATGGCAAGGCTGACCCAGTTCCTTCAATTCCTGGGTGGCGGCCAACCATGTGAAACGACTATAAAGCCAGATACCACTACCGTCATCCTTCATTCCACGTTCTACCACGGTGCTATGGACAAGCAGCAGCTGCCTCTGAACACAGCGTCTCCCAAAACGCGCAAAGCGCAAGTGGGCTTTGTGGTGATATTGCTAACCCTGCTGAGTGTATTGTACGGAGGTGTGTTTTACGACGTAGCCTATGTCAGCACGCTACTTAACTAACTTAGAACTCCAGCTGTGAGTGGCAGTGAAACCAGTCTACAGATAGCACCAGTCACCTCCGTGATCGAAACGAGCCCAGCCTTATATGTGTTGTAATCACCACCACCAAACCACGTGTACAAGCCACATCGAGCTCCACACCGAGTATACAGTCAACACCTACACCAAGTACACCCACTACGTCTGAAAACCCACCGTCATCCCTCACAGTGAACAGACAACGACGACCGACGTTGTACCCACCACCACTCCAGTTCACTCGTATCAAATTTACAAGAGCGGATTACCACGACAGCGGATACACCTCGAACCATGGACCCTAGGTGGCAGCATCCCTTCACTTGCGTCATCGCAGGACCGACGGGTTCCGGCAAAACGCACTTCATCAGGAAGCTTCTTCAACAAGCCGACAGCATGATCACCCCACCCATTGCCCGAGTCGTGTGGTGTTACGGAAAATGGCAGGCAGCGTATGCAGCAATGCCCCACATCACATTCGTGGAAGGCCTACCCAACCTGGCCGATTTGGAACCGGACACCTTGGTGGTTCTGGATGATCGCATGGCGGAGACGGATGCGCGCGTCACCCAACTCTTTACCAAAGGCAGCCACCATCGACGGCTCAGCATCATCTACATTGTGCAGAATCTGTTCAGTAAAAACAAAGAACATCGGAACATCAGCTTAAATGCCCACTACCTGGTGGTCTTCAAAAACCCGAGAGATACCACTCAACTGCTGCACCTGGCGAGACAGATGTATCCCGGCCGCACACCGTTTGCGTTGGAAGCCTTTAAAGATGCGACAACCCCTCAGCACGGGTATATGCTCTTCGACCTCAAGCAAGCCACCCCCGATCACCTTCGACTACGGACCGGCATCTTTCCCGGAGAGGCCCACCACGTGTACATGCAAAAATAATGTAAACACACCCACAGTGGCTCCCCAGCTGGAGTGTGTGTGTTTGATGATGCGGATAATAAAAAAGAATTAATACCACAGCATGGTTGACTTTGTCTCTGTTCTCTGAGGTAGATAAAAAGGGCACAGTTGTGGGTTCTAGCATTAGTTGTACATGATGTCTGCGCGAGTACGGAAGCACGCCCCGACGCTCGGTGTATTGAATTACAACACATACAAGGGAAGTGGGAAGAGGTGCCGACATACTGACTGCGTCACATGACTTCACAGAATAGTCTTCTGGTAAACTATTCTAAAGCACATACCAAGAATCTAACGATTCGTGATATGTGTTGTATCTCAGGTACGCTTTTATTGTACCTGTTCATGTGGCAACTTGGATGATATGACCACACGGCCCCTAGCACCGGCATAAGCGGTATTAGATACAAGAGAGCTATGATGGAAATGCTCTGACAACTCGTATACTGGTAATTGGTGAGCTGTTTCGCTGTGACATCTCGTACTTCGGAGATTGGTGAGCTGTATCGTCGTCAGATGGAAATGACGGCAATTAACACAAAAGACTAGTCTGTAAGGCCCGATGTCGACCCAGCATCAACTTCCCACAACGGCCCCACCCGAGTTGGTCCGAACCATTGTACGCGGTTCGGACCCTGAACTTGTACGCTGTCTGTGCGAGATCGGGTACAACCTGTTAGCGTACCACTGACTCCGGCTCAGAAGACCGAGTTGACCAAGCATAAGACAGGTCTCCGAACCCTAGTCCAGAAGCGAGTCTCTCAAACACAAAAGAAAAAGGTGTTACAGAAAGGCGGCTTTCTCGGGGCCATCTTAGCACCGTTGGCCGCTTCCGTGTTGGGTCCAGTATTGGGTGGACTCTTCGGCCGACAATGAACCACACGAAAAAAATGGTCCTCGTCGAACCACGGTTCCTTCAAAACCTCCAATCGCCCTACCCTGTCCCACCTACGGTGAAGACCATAAACACCCTCGATGAAGAGATGCAACAGATCTTACAAATTACAAGCGTCTAGTCCGTCATTCATAATCCAGCCGTCGTCCATTAGAGAATATCCGCGTCCATAATCCAAAGACCTATTCCGTTTTCCACATAACAGTATTAGCACCAAATTCAAAAAGACAATCATAGTATACATAAACATAGGCTTGTTTCCTGCAAGAGAGAAGCGGTCAACAGTTTTCAATGATGCCGGCAAGACATCATGATGTTCCAAAATATCAAATCCGTATCGCTGATCAGTATTCTTAATCCATAATATTCGTTGTAAAGTCGTCATCTAAAAAATGATGTATCTCAGTCACGCTTTGATTGTGACTGTTCATATGAGTACCATGAGGATCTTGAAGTACATGGGTTCATACGGCCCCTAGCCCCGGGTTAAGCGGGATTAGACACAAGTTACGAAACGTAGCGCCATAGATCTTGCACGCTACGTTCGTATTTTGCTATCAGCATGCGATATGTATCGCCAAATTTGAGAAACTTTGAGTGTAGGCGCTTGGTGGAATAGCCCTGTTTTTTAAGTTTCTGCACCAATGTTTTGTGACGTTGATTAAAATCGTCACATTTAACACAGGATCTAGCAAATGCTACTAAGCGAGATATGTATACGCCATATGCAGGTCCCACTGGAATATTACTATCCAGAAAGGGATAGTTTACGATGTCGAAATTGTAATCATCTCTTTTGTCATAAAGTCGACGAGAGAGAATGCCCGCTTAATTTTTATAGAGATATAGATCTAAATATGATGTGCCTGTAGGGCTATCTGTAGTTTCCTTAAAATACAGTGAAGGCGGATATATACCCTTCACTGCGTCATTTATATAGCGATTATCCACAGCGAGAAGATCGTCTATATAGCGTTTGGTGAATGAGAAGGAACGGGCTTTGAATGCATCGGTTTTTGAAAGCGCCTGCATATAGTCATATTCATAAGAGAACAGATACAGGTCAGCCAACAGGGGTGCACAATTAGTACCCATTGGAATACCTATATGCTGCTGATATATTGTGTTGCCAAATTTCACATAGATATTTTTAATGAGAAATTCAAGCAACTCTATAAACAAAGAAACATCCCATGAATGATATCTCTTGTATGTAGTAAAGCTAAAGAATGCTTTATGGCTTCTGACATTAATATATCTACGATCAGTTTTCTTGAACACAGATACTATTAATGAACTCATATGGTCAATAAGGTCCTGATGAGGGATTGTAATATAGAGAGTCGAGAAATCCCATGTGGATACATGTCTGTATGGTATGTGACCTTTAGCATCAAGTTCTTCCGTAAGACATTTTGATTTTTTCAATATCCACATACATTCAACGCCAGAGTTCTTAGAAATAATGGCGCAATACCTTTCCCAAAATGCTTTTACCTCCTGAAGGGCCCTCGTCAATAGGGTACATGGTCAAGACCGGGGTTAAGCGACAGTGAGAAAGTACAAAGGTACAATGAGACGCTTCAACGGTACATGACGTTCATGGACCAATACAAAACCCTCTCTACCCCCCCACCACCACCACGCGACACACCGCCGACTTCAGCACCGCTCCAACGGCCGCCATTACCAGGGGTACCACCCATAGTCCCACAGTGGGGGGGAAGACGAAGTCCTGAAGAGTGTACCTGCATCGTTCAAGAAATAAGCTGGCCTGGTATTACAACGGATGAAACAGAATCCTAACATGACTTGGAATGATAAAGGCGAACTACTGGTACAGAATCAGGTGGTCCCCGGTACCCACATGACGGATTTAGTGAATGACCTGATGTGTAAACGCAGGTCGCACACGGATCCTCGAGGATGGGAGGTCTTCGCTCAAGGCTTGAAAGACATGCATGTACCGCAGGAATTGGTGGGGAACCCTCAGCGCTGAGCCTGGATGCAGCAAACCCAGCAATCGCCGAGTGGCCCACTACCTTCTTGGGAATCCGAGTGGGAACCGGAGTCACCCCCCAAAACACCACCACAACGGGCACCTTCTTTTCACGCCTTTAAAAAACCATCCTTGTTCAAGACACCCAACATCTCCAGAGCCGTGGCACGTAGCAAGTCACCGCGACGAACACGACGCCGGACACAATCACCCAAGGCCTGGAATACAAGTACCTATTAAAACCAACAGCAGCAGCAGGACAGCTCAGTCGCCATGTTTTACCTCACCCTACCCAGTAACAGTTCGCTGGATGTGTTTCCTGACAACACCTTGGCCAAGTACGTCACCCAGTTACCGCACCCGTTGCATTTACCTGGACGATGGGAATGTGGCCTCGTGGATATCCAATACCCTTACTCGTGGTACAACGTGCGAGCCAATGAAGTGTGGTACGAGGTGACCTACGAAGGAAAAGACACCCGACTTACCCTCCCCGAAGGCCAATACGATACTCCCAAGGAGTCCATGGGTGGGTTGTCAAGACTGTTGCATTATAAGGCTCTACAGGAGGTCACGAAAGTTTCAAAACCCATCAAAACCTTTCCCTTCAAGAATCACGTGGACACAACGACACAACGACACAACGACAAGGCACAGTTCATCCTCACCGCCAACACGAGTGTTGTACTGAGTCCTATCCTACAGCAAATGCTGGGTTTCGATCTACAGATGTTCGCTGGTCCCACCGCCCACCAAGGCCAGATCCCGATGGATATGAAGTCGGGTATGTACGGACTCTACGTCATCTTCATTTTATCCAGCCAATTTCTACGTTCCCACTTCGAACTTCCCTTGATATATCTGGACCCCTTCAATGTTCAAATATCTTATAAATAGACACGAGACGTCACTGACCTCGAAAACATTTGAAATTCGAAATGGGTCGCACAAGAGCGTTATTGATTGGCTGACCTAATTAGTGGGCACCATATTAGGAGGAAGGACCCGCAAATAGAGGATGATGTCACCCTATGTGACTTCACTCGCAATCGATGTGTACGTTCTGATTGGTTCTTCTGTCGTTAGCTGGTGAAATTTACAACTCGGAAATTGAACGCTGAAGGGGTCAGATAAATCAAGGCAGGTTCGAAGTGGGAACGTAGAAATTGGCTGGATAAAACGAAGATGACTCCACGTCTACTCGGACGTGGTCAACAACCACATCGTGGGCGATATCAACACACCTCTTTTACTGGTGGTCCCCATTAAAAAGACGTATGGAGATCAAGTCACCCACAGTTTCACCCACATTCTCTACCTACCCGTACGACAAACCGACATCAACACTATCACGGTGGATATAAGAGATGACACGGGACGACCGGTGGCATTCGAACGCGGGAAAGTGGTGCTGACACTTCATTTTCGACAAGCACGTGCTCCCCACTTTGTATAATGAAGGTGCCTTACGAGTGCGATGCACGCAGCTATATGGACTATTATGCCCAACAGGCCGGCGGTGGCCTTCCGGTCTTTAGTGGTGCACGCATGCAACGAGGACATGGACTGGGGAACATACTCGGGAGCATCGTCAAAACGTTCCTGCCCTTGGTGACGCGTGGGGTGAAAGCAATCGGCAAACAAGCGGTACGCAGTGGACTGCAAGTCGCCGGTGATGTCTTGGGGGTACGGCACCCAAAGAAGCCTTGAAACGGCGGGCCAAAGAAGCAGGAGGCGTCTTGGTCGCCAAAGCACAACGCACCGTAGGGAATAAAAGACCTGCACCACCGAGACCACGCACCAGTCGACGACCGACCCAGCGACGACGCACATCGAAGACCCAGGATATCTTTTCTTAAAACATGTCCTTGATCCACGCAGAGTCCTGCCCCTCCACCAACAGTGAATTTGATTTGTGGACCGTCCCGCCCACACAGACCAGTGCCGAACAAGGATTATGGGTGGAGCATCTCCCGCTCTCCAGCATCAACGAAACAGGGCCCATCGAGTTCACCATCAGTAATGCGGATACGGCCTATGTGGATTTAGCCCATACATACTTGTATGTGAAAGCCAAGATCGTCAATGGAGATGGCTCCACAATCGTCGACCAAGCAACGGTGGGTCTGACGAATCTCTGGCTGCACTCGATGTTTCAACAGGTGGATATATTTCTCAGCGAAAAACTCATCAGTGACTCGACCAACACGTACCACTATCGAGCCTACATCGAGACGCTGTTGTCGCATGGGCGAGAGGCTAAAAAATCTCAACTGACAGCCGCTTTATTCTACCAGGACACAGCCGAGCACATGGGCGTAGAGAACGACAATGCGGGATATAGCAAACGGAAGGCTTTGACCGCGAACGGCGTCTCGGCGGATCTCATTGACTGCACGCAGACATCTTCATGCACGACCGGTACCTCTTGAACAAGATCCCCATCAAAATACGACTGATACGGGCGCCTCCGACCTTCGCCTTGATGGCCACTAACGTAGACGGGCATGCAGCTGACTATAAGATTGTCATCCAAGACGCAGTCCTGTATGTCCAAAAAGTGAAACCGAATCCAGCCGTTCAACTGGGAAACCTCAAAGCCTTGGAAACAAAACCAGCCCAGTACCCTATCCGACGTGTGCAAACCAAAGTGTTCTCTGTGTCTGCTGGAAATATGAGCGCCAACAAAGAAAACCTGTTCCTGGGGGAACTACCCAAGCGATTGATCCTGGCCTGTGTGGAAAATACCAGTTTCAGCGGAGCCTACCCAGAGAACCCGTTTGACGTTAAACATTTCGGCATCAATTTTGTGGCCCTGCATGTGGATGGACAACAGGTGCCAGCTACGGCCTTAACACCGAACTTTGAGCGCGCGAATTTCATTCGAGCCTATCAGAGCCTGTTTACAGCCACCGGTCAAATCAACCAGAACGAAGGGAATATCATCAGTCGGGAGGACTACGCGAACGGGATACACGTTGTTCTGTTTCGATCTGACCCCCACCTTAGAGAACGATCAGCTGGCCGTCGCCAAGCAAGGCAATTTACGGTTGGAAATCCACTTTGCAGGAGCCCTCCGGAGCACCGTCAATGTGATCTGCTACGCCGAGTTTGACATCATTCAAGTGGACAAGGCGCGCAACGTCCTGTGTGACTTCTCCACCTAACATGGATACAGACCAGATAACCACCGTGCTGGAGAATGACCCAGAGACACGTATAGTCTTTCAAGGGGTGTTCGCCCGAGATGTGTTCCCATTAGACCGTATCTATCCTGCTGCTTACGTTCTCAACACGGACCCGATGGATCGGCCCGGTGAACATTGGGTGGGCGTGTACTTGACAGAACAGCAGGGCGAATACTTTGACCCGTACGGCCTGCCACCCCTCCATCCCGATTTAACAGACTTCATGGATCAAGGCACAGAGACGTGGTGTTGGAGCAGTCAAACGTTGCAAAGCCTGACCAGTAGCGTGTGCGGACAATATTGCTTGTTTTACCTGTACCATCGATGCCGGGGAAGAACCGTATCTACCATCGTACAGATGTTTGACGAGTACCCCAAGGCCGAGGACCGCGATGTACTCGTATATGACTGGGCCGTCCATCATTTCAATGTACAAGCCCCGTTCTGGGCTTAAGTTCTTTCAATGTACAAGCCCCCTGTTCTGGGTTTAAGTTCTATCGATTTCAATGTACAAGCCCCTTGTTCTGGGCTTCAGTTTTCACGTGGTTGTTCACCCGTTGTTGTTGTTAGTTATTGTTGAATAAAAAACAAAATGAGATCTCACCAAAAAACCCTGCCTTGTGTGTTTTCTACATGAGCATAATGCATGAAGGCTATAACAGACATGTGGGGATTCGGTGAAACTGGCTTTGAACACCGTGGAGAGAGTAGCCAATCAGTGGCCTAGGATAATTCGAAATTCACCCCCACACTTCCGGTGATGCCGCGCCCGCGTGCGGCCGAGGCGGGGCGGGGCGGGGCGGGCCGGGCCGGGCCGGGGAAAACTCGGATGTTGAACGTTCGGACCCTACGTCTAAGGAATAAATTGGAACTCTTCTGGGTTCGGAGGTAGTTTTAGTGAAACCCGGAAGTGACGTCTGTGCGCAGAACCCACACCACCAAACCACAACCATGGACCCATAGTGGTGGGTCAAACACACTGCCACGCACCCCCAAAATGCTTGCTTTCTATACTACGACCAGACAGCGCATGCGCAGACTCTTGAACAGGGACGAACCATGACTCCAGTCGGATGCTGCTTCACGAGAGCTTCAAAATAAGACCTCATACGACTCCATCGGACCCATAGTGACCCATGTCGGCGCCAAAATGTCTATTTCCATAGACTTGGTCTATTGCGCATGCGCAGAATGACGTCAGTTTTACGTCTCATCCACCCAGTGGGATGCTCCTTCACGAATGCTTCACATTGATACCTCACTCGACCCCATCAGATCATTAGGGGCCTACCTAGACCCCAAAACGTCTATTTCCATACCCTTTTCCCACAATTCCCTGTCTGCGCATGCGCAGAATGTTGAACACGAACGACACACTAGCCCAGGCGGATGCTCCCTCACGAGAGCTTCACACTGATACCTCACACGACACCATAGGATCATTAGGGGCTCATCTAGACCCCAAAACGTATATTTCCATACCCTTTTCCCACAATTCCCTGTCTGCGCAATTAGGGGCTCCCCTAGATCCCAAAACGTCTATTCCATACCTTTGGTCTACCGCGCATGCGCAGAATGACCATATTCCAACCCCACACCCAGCCCATCGGATGCCTCCTCACATATACTTCACATTGATACCTCATTCGACTCCATCAGACCACTAGTGACCCACCTAGACCCCAAAACGTCTATTTCCATACCCTTGGTCTACCGCGCATGCGCAGAATGACGATATTTCAACCCCACACCCACCCCATCAGATGCCTCTTCACGAATGCTTCACATTGATACCTCATACGACCCAATCGGTACACTAGGGACCCCTCTCGCCCCTGAAGATTGCCGGAGAATGCCGGAGAATTTGGGACTACTTTCTGTCCGCGGAGGCAGACCGCATCACCACCAGACCGCATCACCGCGCAGGAATACACACGCCCGATTCACGCAGACCGGAAGTGACGTCATACATGACGTCACACTTGCGCAGACCACCGCCACAAAACCGCCACAAAATCTCATACCTGCGCACAACACTCCTGCGCACACCACTTTCTCGCGCATGCGCACTGACATCAATTTGGCTCGAAATCCCGTATACATACTACTACTGCGTATTATATATGAAAAAATCTGGAAAGGTATACGAAATACAACTCGACAATAAGTTAACGATATTTCTACTGAATTTAAATATACACTAATGATCGTACTGTACTTTTACACCCGGATAATGTTACAACACAACGTTGCTGCCCGTCACTCCAATTTATACTGTAGTTTATCCAACAGATGCAAACCTACACTGGTTGTGTATAATGCTAAACTATGAACTGTAATATAGCAGTTGAAACTGCTGCTTCTGTTTAACAGTCGATTCCAATGTCACTTTTACAATACTTCCTACTGGAACTTTACAAACATTTTTTACAGTGTACGATCGCAGGCCCATCAGTATAGTTAGGCCGATATCAGTTTATGTAAAAAGCTGTTTTCTGAGGCTGATATTTTCAGATATATATACATTTGAACTTTCTGTTAATGTCATCATTTCATCATAAAATATTTTTACCGTATACTCATACCATATGTACATAATTTGCCTTGTACCCGCCTCATAATTGACGTTAAAGAAGATTTTACTTTGGTTTGACAATAGATTGAATTCAATTCAATATGGAGACGTCCCTTCTGGACATTTTTTTAAATTTTCAGATGCAAAACGACGCGTACTGGTGCATTCTGATAGTATATGTCGAAATTTAGCATTAGACTTTCTTAGTTTAAACATATTAGATTGCCTCAATAATAGCGATAGGATTGGTTCTAATCAAATTACGTGTCCTCTCAGAAATTACATACAAATGCAACACAGACATTCAGTTCGGCATACAGACTTTCTTCCACGTTTATGTGTTAAATTCAGTCCTACTAAAAACTGCGCGGGACTGCGCGGAAACTGCGCGAGACTGCGCGGAGACTAATATTAACTGCGCGCGACGTAATTGGGCATCAATATCGTTCCATGGTCCTTAACTATAGGCTTTTTATGTACATTTGGTATATCGCAACTGTCCGTAAGTATATATTGGGTATAAATATTAACTTCACTCCTGGCAGATTCCCTTCGCTCGAACTTAGTCTGATGTGTATGAATTGTATCTGTTCGAACGTAAATTGAGTATAAATTTTAACTGCGCGGAAATCGAGCCCGTAAGCCAATTTGGCATAAAGTTTAACTGCGTGGAAATCCAGCTCCTCTCAGAATCTCCGGGAAATAAATCTTGGTGTCTGCGCAGTTAAAATAGATATTAGTACACAATTTTTACTTACGGACAGTTGAAAATCTCCGGGAAGTAAAACTTGATTTCCGCGCAGTTTAAATTTATACTGAGTTGAAATTCATACATAAACTTATTTCAAGCGAAGTGAATCTCCGGCAGTCAAACTTGATGTTAGACTGAATTGAGAATCATTTATCCATTGGTTAAGTGAACGCAAATGCAATTCGTTATCGTGACCTGGGAATCACGCTCGAATATGCTCCAACTTTGGAAATGCGAATTCCCATACAAATCTTTCTGCGCGGAATATCAACTGCGCGGAAAATAAGTAACTGCGCGGGAAATATGTTTTTCTGCCCAGAGATTCGCAAGACGTTAACTAAATCTTTCTGTTTTAATATTCGAGTAATCCATCAAATAATCCACGCGCAGTTGAAATTAAGCTCCGCGCAGTTTCGCGCAGTTTTTAGTACGACCCGTTAAATTTGAACTTTTTTTGTAATGAGATAAAAATAAAGTTTCTGGAAAATACAAGAAAACTATTCTCATACTAGTAAAATCAAATACAGAGAAAGTAAACAGTCCATTAGGGGAAATGTCCGAAGGGAAAATCTTCGCCAGGGGAAGTGTATGCGCTCCGATTCTCTTCATTTTCCATACAATTTAAGCTACGGCCTTGGCATAATGGGAGACAAGGCTGTTCGAAGGTTGGATTCAAGATTGCATGCTGCCCGCGACGCACCGTAAGCAAGGCATATTGTGTTTCTTTTTCGATAGATTTTTCGGCTTTAAAACTGTCGATTTTCATATAAATAGTGCTGAGTATCACTACAGGGGTTTATATATCTGTTCACTAAAAGTTGAATATGAAAAAAATCCACATTCGCTTTCACTGTATTACTTATTATGTAAAAATATATCGAAAACAGAAATGAGAACGTCCAGTTTGACGCCTATTTACATGATACGAGACGATCGGGGGTCTTTTGGTGGATTTTTTTATATGCAGATGTTTGACGAAATCTGAACGCATCAACATGCAGACTTCTGGCACGATGAACTAAAACAGTCCACTTTTAGAATGGAAAATGTACGTCGAAAGAAGCACAAATCGGACAAGTCGCCTGATGGCTGCGGAAAATTTGTGCTTGTCTTCGCTGAGGTCCGCGCGTCTATCATTTATAGCCGGGCCCCTGCAGCGCAGCCGTTACTTACGAGCTACCTGCCTAGGAAACATTTGGGTTACAGAACTTCGTTTCCCGACTGGATTTGAGCGACAGGACTTGACGTGATCATAGTATGGAGGAATTATCATTCTTCTAATATAGGCGAGCGGTCAGGGCACCTCCAGAGACGACTTTTTTTTTCTTTTCTTTTTTATCTTTTTTATTATTATTACTAACAGACATGGTATATACATATACACGCAATATCTCAAAATGGAAGCAAAATTACGTTGCAGAGTAAATACAAAAGGCTTCCGAGTTTTGATAACCTTAAACTACCAGAAAGCAATATATATACATATATATATATATATACTCACACTCACTCTCAACATTTATTCTGTTCACGCCATATATAATTTACGCGGAAAGCCAAGATGGTGGAATATGCCACTATCTAAAATATTTTCAAAACACCCAATGTGATGTCACATCACATGGCTTGAAAATAATCTATAAATAGGCACCATTTGTTTCTGAAGCGGTCCATAGAATGTGACGTCATGGCAATTAACTTTTCTGCAATATATTGGCTATTAAATCGATGTAATAAACCATAAATATGGAGACCGGTGTCTCCAGAGACGACTTAATGCACCCACCCTACACACACATGGATTATACATCATTTTAAAGCTGATGGTCTCTGCTTTTCCAATCTACCTGCAGTACTGTCAAAATGTGGTGCCGTTGCCATGGAAACGAGGTCTAAATAGGTCGTGTTAGATTTGCCATTTTCGTCACTAATGGAACACTTTGTAATACGGATAATATAGATTCCTGAATGCAAGTGTTTAAATGACGAAACAAGCACGAAACTTAGCATGGATATTCTAAATAGGACGCATTTCCATGAAATATTGTTAGTCAACTGAAATCCAAGATGGCGGCTATTTTCCAAGATGGCCGCCATTTGACCCTAGTAATACCTTATTTAGCCAGAGAAAGTGATGAAATTTTGCGATTTGATTCATTTTTGTGTTCATTTATATGTTTCTGTCCAGGGGAAAAATGATTCTGGTATCTACAAGTACTCTCAGCGATACGTTCTATAATTTCTGCACTGGTGATGTAAATTTAAAAGCGTTGCGCCATGGTGTGACCAATTCGAGTTTGCATTGTGTTATCAGTGATTACAGTTTTCGCATCAGCGATCCTCTTCTGCTAAGATTATGTCTCAGTTACTCGTCAACTGGTATGTCTATATAATGTCCTTTACTCAAAGATTCTTGCCATAATTTGATGAATGAAGATGTCTAAGCTCCGAGACAGCCCTCACAATGAAATGTCTTGCGACCTAATCCACACCACTTGGTCGCCATTTCGTTATTTCAACTTTTTCAACACTACAGATCAATATACAACGTATATATGTGGATTATTCCTGTCTGTGTGTTAAAAGATTGTTTGAACTGACAAGGGTTGTATTTGGGACCAACCGTGACACGCAGTATTTAATGTATCCCGGGGATTGTCTCGGCGGGCTTAATTATTCAGTTTACTCAATTAGAGCCTCAGTCGAAAACTGGACCCTGGATAATGCCACATGGGTAATTCATCCCATGTTGGAACTTGACAGGTATGTTTACTGCACCCCGGGAAATGTACTATCTATTGGGATTTGTGTCACTTTGCCATATATCTGTGTGGGTTGGGTAAATGATTGGATGGTTGGGAACTTCGTAGATATATGGATCTGATATGAGGCGGTAGAATGAGCTACTTTGTACCCGTATTTTCAGCACTATACTAGTTATAATCTCATTTCTTTTATATATATGTACCTGTATGTTTTACTGGGTTGTTCTACTCCCTGTGATTATTATAATGAATTGTTCCAAACTGTCAAGGGTTATTGACACCAAACGTGACACGCTTACGTACTGCATCGTATTTTTCAACTATGCCCAATTGAGACTCAGATCGAAAACTGAACCGTGGATAATGCCGCCTAGGTAGTTTTCCCGGTAATTCTTTCCAGCACTGAAACTTGATACGCTTACGTACTAGACCTCAACTAACCTACATACACATGGATTATGCGTTTTATTTTTCAAATTCACCTGCCATATTGTCAAAACGCGGCGCCGTTATGGAAACTACATCCCGACTTCAGGTTAGATTATTCAAATTTACCTCGCCTTATGAAGTGTAGGGGAGATATTGTGAGAAGGGGAAAGAGGATGTCATCGTCGGTATCACCTCCCTGGAAATGATAAGGTTTTTGGTTTACCAAATTAAAAAAAAAAAAAAAAATTCACAAAAAGGGTGAGTTACGGCACCACCCAGGTATTCTAGAGTGCTCCAATGTTAAAATCGAATGATAAGGTTTTTTGCTTAGCAAATTTGCACATGTACATCTGTAGGGGATTACATAGAAAGTTTGTTAGAATTGTCAGTTATCATTGGATGATTATGAAACTTAGTACATGCGTACATGCGCTATTTATGAGATGAAATTTAAATTTTGTCCAAATTATGGTAAATGATAAGGTTTTTTGTTTAGCAAAAGTGGGCGGTTTTAGCTTCCACAGAATCTCACCCACTCTACTCCTAATAGTCCAGCGAGTATCAGTATTAGGAAACGGACCAATCTGGTCGCATTGAGGCTGTTCTCTGATGATGTCACAATCGGTTAGAAAAAGGCATTTGGGTGGACGTTTTGGGGTTGAAGTGGGTCATCCCTGGTTCAAATGGGCCGTGTGAGATGTCACATTAAAGCGCTCGTGGTATAGCGTTCGACTTGAGTGGTTTGTAGTGGAACTGCCGTCAATCTGCGCATGTGCAGTCGGGCAGTAGTAGAGAAAGAATATTTGAATGGGCGTTTTGGGCTGGAGGTGGGATTCGTGGTCCAATTGGTTCGTGTGAGGTGTCATGTTGAAGCGCACCTGGGGGAACATCAGACTGGGGTGGTTTTTATTCGGAGTGTCAATCTTCCGCCATACTATTATATGAACACACCCAACGCGGCTCCCCCAGTGTGGGTGTGATGTGATGTCATGGAGGAATACTAAAATACATCTGTGAACGTGCTGATCTTTCTGTCTCTCAACTGTCTGCGTATGGGACTAGGTACAGAATATAGGGAACTTACTCCCTAGTGTTAGACTAACGGCAGTTTCACTGCAACCACAGGCAGACTCTACTCCACGAGTCCTTCCAAATGACATCTCACACGGCTCATTTAGATCACGGATGGTTCATCTCTGCCTCAAAACGCCCATTCAAATGGCCTTTCTCTACAACTACCCGACTGCGCATGCGCAGATTGATGGCAGTTCCATTACAAGACACATCAATCGGACGCTACCCCACGAGCGCTTCAATATGACACCTCACACGACCCATTTAAACCAAGGATGGTCCACCTCGACCCCAAAACGTCCACCCAAATGCCTTTTTCTGCTACTGACCGACTGCGCATGCGTCAATTGACACCGG
>JAVTVY010056476.1:0-30978 GCA_036873755.1 Hanleya hanleyi
CTTCCAGTTGGCGCTACCATGGAGTTATCCAACCACGGTTCTGCAAGTAGAAGTGGGAAGTATACATTGGTCAAGCGTGAATAAAAGTCTGTCCATTTTAATTAGTCGTCTGTTTGGAGCTTGTCAAATTTCCATAGTTAGCCTTCGCATAATTTTCTCTTTTGAATTTCGCTGCTGAATTGCATAAGGTGAGTCATAATGTATCGGCGGTCACTCGAACAAAGATCGATAAGGCCGTAAACGGTGGTATACAGGTGTGTGCGGTTTAACACTGGGCATAAGTTATAAGCCACAGACTAAGTGGCCTCAAAGACCTTTGTTCGCTTGAACATCAATACATACCTAACAAGCGCTGGATGAGCGCAAAGACCTCCGTCGAGGCAACAGGGTCCGAAGGGGAATACATCACTGAATAACATAGGGCCGGATGCCAAGCTCAATTTTGCATTTGTTGGACGTTAACTTCACCAATGGTAATTAACCTGGGATTGAGGGTTCCCACTAGCATGTCCAGCTGTGGATGGAAGTCACATTCCCGCAAATACTTTTTGTCTGATTTCACGTGCTTGAAATATTGGGGTATGGAATAGAGTATATTGATGGAAAACTGAAATACTGCTGGCAATAGGCTCCTTCCCACCCCCCACCTCCCCCTGAGAGGACGCCCTCACCCAATTCAACACGTTAGCGGCAGAAATGAGACCCTGTGTGCCTAGTTTTACCAACATGCTTGTGATTTTGTGCTATAGGCCCTACACATCAACATATTTTGTATGTGTACAGTATAGCATCCTCATTGACAGAATCCTCTACAAAACACACCTGATTTTACCGACACTCCGTTCTGATCTGTCTCAGCATCATATGATGAGGCTTCAATGTGCTCGGAATAATTTTGTATATTGGCGTACAGGTCACCTTCACCATAATGTATCAATTACCATGAACTTGTACATGTATCACATTCATATTGAATGGTGATGACTGATAAAAATATTGCCCATATGGAACAAATGGCTGGATTCCAGTGAATAAAAAGTTAATGTTAATCATAAACAACATACAATTAATAATACTATCAAATAATTATGTTTATTCCTTGTCGACATCAATATAATACAGACAATATTATGGCTGAATCATGGTAACAGATATTCAAGGGTATATATGTCTACACTAAACTGAAGGAGACCCATGATGCGTATTATATTATGTTGTAAAACTTCACTTGCTAATCTCGATTATGTTGCTTTTTGTGAAAATAAATGAAGTTATGAAAATAAATTTAGTATGATTGCCCATTACCCTCAAATTAGAAATATCTTCAGCAGCTAAAGTTAAGCCAATCATAACAATATATAACACCATGGTATTGTTGTAATATCACCCAGGTATTGATCTTTGGATAAGAATGTAATGAGATACATATATACCTATTCTTTGTGTTATTCTGTATGCAGTTCATTCTGTATGTATTTTATACATGTACATATACCAGAAGTGGAATTGAAACTTGAATAAAATAATCAAAATATGTTCGGTTTAGATCCACACTGGTGCAGAGCAGAAATTTTCATGAATCTGATATTATCCACACAATCCCATTCTACATGATATTTTTGCCATAGCACCGATAAACTAGATCCCTTCATTTATGTTTTCTAGATCCAGGAGCTATTGGGAGCTGCAGATTTTGTAAATGTTAGATCCAAGAGAGAAGGAATGAAGTCCGGCATGGTTGGTTTAAATTAGAACTGGGCATCCTTGGAAATGTCTGACCGATTGACACATGTATCACTCTGCCGGTGGTCATTACATGTGTAATGTTTATTTCCTGAGGAATCAGCTGATATCCAATGGGGGGGGGGGGGGGGGTGGGGTGGGGTTGTGGCCAATCACTGACTCTGATTTTCACCACCTCTGTCATTCCACACCTTTCTGACACAGCTGAACCAATCAATAGTCTGTTTTGGTTTTTCCATTTCATCCAGTACATCCATTGTGTAACAGTCCTGTTGCATCTGATATCAGAAGTGCTGAATCCATGACTTGCAGGTTGGAATCAATTGTATACATATTTAATATCAAAACTCACTTCATTGAAAATGTTGATGGCCTTCATTATATTTCATTCTTTCGTCATACACAACAAGATGAAATCCATTATACCAGTTCGCACCTTTCATACGTTTACTTAATAGAACTGGGACCTGACCATGTTACAAGAATTTGCAAAAGTATGAAATGAGAACTGAGTACTATGAGAACTTAATCCAATCTATGAGTGATCAATAATGCGAATTCTGAAGAACGATGATGGATCTTGACCACTGGTTGGATTGTTGGAGTTCATGTTAGTGGCATGACAGTATATCATAATCTAGAACAGGATTGTTTATATCAGTAACTTCTCTATGGAGGCTAGCAATATTTTGACAAACGAAAATTAGATCACAAAAGAGAATACGTATACTGTGTTTGAGGAATATTTCTGTCTCCCCAATGGAATGCGAAATTTGAATGAATGGTCTCTGTTGTCAGTGTGTTTGATGTCCCCCTTGCAAAGACAAGAGAATTTCCTATGTAATTTATTATTTATTGATATATTTATTGATTTTCTTTTTGTCTAATTGTCTTCTGTTCAAGTCATTTGGCATCGGTAAACCTGAAATGTATATCATGATCTCCTTCTTTCATCTAGTGATAGTGTCTGTTTGGTTCCAGATCACGGGGGCTGAACAAAGCATGTGAAATGTGATCGTATGGCAAATAAATGCCCAGTGCCGTATGTCCAGGGCTTAAAACTAAAACTAAAACTAAAAAAAAAAATATTTGAGAAAGGTTCCATCCATACTATCAGTCAAAAATCTCAATAATGTAGGCCTACATGTGGAATGTAGGCATTCCTTTGTTTCAGCAACAATTCAGAATAAGATTGTGCTGTTGTCTTCCAGTCAGTGCGTGCATGACATGATGACCTCCCGTGCATTTGATATGCAACAACAACAACTTGGACTATTTGGTTGGCTTCGACATAAGTCATCAGTTCACAAATACTTTACGATATATAGAAATGACGGGTGGTGTACTAGGAATCATTGTGTTGTAATGACATGAAATGGCAGCAATAAACTTACCAGAAAAACGGGGAAAAAAAATCGCATTGTCCATCTCTACAAGCTAGAGATCCGCCATGTCTCCCGATTGAAGCGGCCAACATTACGTGTAAGTCGTGAAGCATGATGAGAGTGGAACCCGACTACAGAAGCAAGGCCCATTGAAATGCATTGCAATGAGAGTTCTCCATTATTTCGTTTTTGTCCAAAAAGAATGCCTAAAAATTTCGTCGGGAACCATGGTAAACCCTATTGGAAATCACATGGATCGTTCGTTCCCCATATGACAATTATTTGGTGGGAGATTTCACGTTGCATTCCTAGACCTCCGTCTGATCGACGCAGGTAAATCGACGCAGGTAAAAATACATACTGTACCTGAAACAACTATTAGCTTTACTAGCGCGGAATGTCCCGCTACGCGGGCATGTAGATCACAATCCAATTCGTATTTATGTGTGCGAATAACAATCATTGATACAATATTTTACAATTTTGAAACTACAAGAAACAAAGGATAAAATGTTCAGTAAAGTTCAAGCTTTACGTGTGGAATATACATTTACATCTCTTTAATGGTTTTCAGTGCTCTTGTCCAGCACCAAAACTCTTCCTGAGTTAGACATGGGTGATGTATATCAGATTGCAGGGTGAAATAAGTTGTCTTCTGTTTCAAAACCCGGACCATGCGATGACACCATAATTACAAAAACAACAACACATACATGCTTTGCAGCTTGACATATATTTAACCCTTTCATCGATAATTCCCTGTGTAAAAATAAACACCTAACCAATCCCAGCGATAGATCGGTGAAAGGGTTAAGAAAGATGATATACATTGTAGATACACAGAAAAAAATCCTTAAAAATTTAAGGAATATTCCCCGACTATTACACCAGAGGAATATTCCTCAACATAGCTAAGAAATATTCCTAATTTTAAGATTTTTTTTTCAGTGTACACATGGCAGTACTTTGGTAGTTTAAGGTATCACAGTCTACAAGCTCATTCCAGATAAACACTTCACAGTATTATTTTACTGTAATCCACACATAGACACACCAATGTGGATATATATGATTAACTCAGTATTGATTTTGGATGTTTATATTATCTTAATACTGTATTTTTTACCTACAATATTTTTCCAAAAATGCAACATATTCTTATATATTTCACGGTAATTTATATGAGTCTCAAGTATTAGTCCCATAATTGAATAGCTAGCTTTTATATAGTTTACGGTAATTCAATCCAAGGCCAACAACGTACAGGAAAACACAATGTGGATGACGGCTATCTACTGATTGCAGGATCTGATGCTCGATTTTTTACATACGCCTCAGCATACATGTATATGTGTCCACTCCGACTTAGCACTAATTTTATATCATATATACTCATAACATAGGAAACACAATGGCGTATAAATTGTACCTCTAAATCATGCTGTTATCGAGTTATATGGGCAACAGATTTTGGACTACGGCTATCTGCTGAACGTTGGATTTGATGGTTGTACGTATCGTACTAAATACAGTCTCTTATTACATGTATACCATCAAGTTCCTATTGTGTTCTATTTCGGTCATTTTTGACGGGAAGGGCGACGTCGCGGTTAAAAAGGGCGACGTTGCGTCGCGTTCTACCTCTTAACATAAGAACGCGACGCGATTCGCGACGGGAAGGGCGTCGTCGCGGGCGACATCGTGGGCGACGTCGCCCTTCCCGTCGCCTGCGACGCGCGACGCAAAAATGGCCGAAATAGAACACCATAAGTTCTGCACTGCCTTCATGCCGATTATATATACTTATAAAGAAGGAAAACAGAGCATGGGCTTGACCATGCACTTTCTCACCCCCACCCCGGGACCAGTATACGTCACTCTCCTCATCAATATCTCTCGAACTGTTTATATATATTGTATCTCTCCATCATGTGGTTATCTAATCGGACTCCAACTTTGTATGAAAAATGATAATATTCTTCAATCTCTTCCAGGTGGAAGACTTCCGTTTTCATGCAATATACCAAATGTTTGGTCTGTGAGATAGACACGCCAATCTTGTAGAAGTTCCGTCTTTTGATTAAGATTTCTGCCATTTCCCTTTCCTCACAAGGGTAGAACTTTTGTGGTGTGTTTTAACGTGAGATTCTACTTAGGCTACGTTATGCAATCTCATCGACATACAGATGAATTCCCGAGGAGTCCAGGCTCTGATGAAACTCAATAAGTCAAAAAATCGTCAAAATGTTTGGCATCCGCGGAATGTAATAGCAAAATAGGCATGACGCCAATTTCATCGTTTGCTACCCGTATTTTTATTATACCAAAGATATAAGGCACTCGCAAATTAATGGTTCATTAATCACATATTCTAGACAAATAAAGAAATTTAAAGACGTAGTATGTAGTATATTATATATGGTAAATACATATATATATCCGGTGCGTACTATACATATCTGTGGTCTGTGGTATTTATTCCTTTATATTTCTAGAATATGTGATTAGTAAACCATTACTTTGCGAGTGCCGTAGCCAAAGATGGGTCTTTGTACGAGACCGGTGCGCAAACGTACTATGAAACCATGCATGCAGTAAACTCTAAAACTGAATCCGCAATCGAAATTTGATTAAAGAATTATATTTAAGGCTTGTAAGTTTTCAAGGTTTTAATTGCAACTTCCGTGGTGGACTGTTACCCCCTCCCCTCTCGCCCACATCCCACACCCTTCCCCTTTTCTTATACCAGTGTCATGAATCATCTTGATTTCCCTACATAATTTCCATATAATGATTCATAACTGAGATGTCAACAAGAGAGTACAAATTCCTAGGATGAATTTATGGTGAACACACCATGCAACCTTTTGATGAATTACAAGTCTGAGTTTCCGAGATTCATATACTGTTGTGGTCATCTCTAAAAGTATACAATTGAGCAAAAATTACGATCCGTGATGAGACCAGAGAAAATGAGTATATTATCCGTGGTGAATGCAATGAAAATGAGCATACGATTCCTGACGAGACCGTGATGAGACCAGTGAAAATGAGCATACGATCCGTGGTGAAACCAATGCAAATTAGCAAACGGTCCGTGGTAAGACCTGTGAAAATCAGCATACCGTGATGAGACCCGTGAAGATAAACATAAGATCTGTGATGAAAATAAAAGTATGACTCGTGATAAGACAGTGAAAAATAACATGGAATCTTTGACTTTGAGCATACGATTCATGATTAGACAGTGAAGTCAGCATATGCTCTTTGGTGGAACCAATTCAAATGAGCAAATGATCCGTGATGAACCCAGTGAGAATGAGCATATGGTTCGTGATGATACCAATGAAAATGAGCATACGATCTGTGGCGGAACTAATGAAAATGAACATATATAATATATGATCCGGGATGAGGCCAGTGAAAACGAGAATATGGTTTGAAATGAGGCCAATGAAAATTACCAAACGAATTATTGGTGGAACCAATGGAAAGAAGCATACGATCCGAGATTAAACCAGCGAAAATAGGTACGATCGGTGACAGAACCAGAGAAAATGAGCATATGATCGTCGGTGAGCCTGCCATCTTTTTTACAGTATCGTGAATTAAATCAACAGTTCTTACACTCGAAACCAAACAGACAACAGAAATAACGAAATTGGAGTGTTACAGATTTACGTCAACTCGAGTAAGGAGGGTGGCCCGGGCTGAAATCTGCCCGCCTCCGACACTAGAGAGCTAGTGCTAGTGCTATAATAGAAGTGTTTTTCATCGGGTTCTAGAAATATTATAGGTGGGGTTTTTTCCCGATGACTGAGATGTCTGAAGGTTAAGAACCAAGATTTACAGAGCAAAACTCAATTCAATTGTACATTTCGAGCAAAATAATCGATAAATTCTGCTCTTGATAACTTAGAGGAATTTTTATTTCGAAAACTCTTTAATTATTCGAGATATCGATATATGTATTGGTACGGGGGGGGGGGGGACGTTTTCTATTCGACTATATATATAATGTGCATGCCCAGATAATTATTTAGACACTTTATCTTCCAGAAAAGAAGAAGTTTTCATTGAGTTTGTCAGACGAACGCTGAAAATAGTTGTACAGGGCGAAATTCAAGAAGCAAAACACGCACAGGCTGCTTTAAAAGCTGACAAAACTAAACTCCTGCAGTGTAACCAAAATATTTTGCAGAAACCCTCCAAACGGATTTGTTAGAGCAGCTCGCTTGATGCACTGTTGAAATTCAGCGATTTGAAGTTTTGCTCCGCCGAATTCTTCAGTCGCCCCGAGCGTTACTTAACATTACAGAATTTAACTGATAATTCAAGTGAAAGAGATGGGTATGGACAGATTAAGACGAAACAACTTCACTGGCAAAGTCTTGAATATACGTCTTTAGTACCTATACACTCTCTCTATGTTGGCGCAGATTATATTTGCGAATAGACGCAGACAAAAGGCCTACACGCGAAGGGTTGCACCGATTAACTTCGAATACAGAAGGATGACTCCTTCAGACTATATACTAGGCCTATATACTGTATTCTATATACAGGAGAAGGTGGTTAAAAGTGTTCGATGCATGATGACATTATAATGTTCTATTCGTAAACTCATTAGCACTGGCGAGATCCAAATGAATTTCCAAGTCGTTTTCTAGAATATGATGTACTCTATTTCAGTCACGCTTTGTTGGTGACTGTTCATGTGAACACTCATTCTTATGTTATCAGATTGTGTACTTCCTACTGTCAGATATAGGCCTACTCCTTCTAACAGTGTATGGTTCGTGATGATACCAATGAAAATGAGCATACGATCTATGGCGGAACTAATGAAAATGAACATATATAATATATGATCCGGGATGAGGCCAGTGAAAACGAGAATATGGTTTGAAATGAGGCCAATGAAAATTACCAAACGAATTATTGGTGGAACCAATGGAAAGAAGCATACGATCCGAGATTAAACCAGCGAAAATAGGTACGATCGGTGACAGAACCAGAGAAAATGAGCATATGATCGTCGGTGAGCCTGCCATCTTTTTTACAGTATCGTGAATTAAATCAACAGTTCTTACACTCGAAACCAAACAGACAACAGAAATAACGAAATTGGAGTGTTACAGATTTACGTCAACTCGAGTAAGGAGGGTGGCCCGGGCTGAAATCTGCCCGCCTCCGACACTAGAGAGCTAGTGCTAGTGCTATAATAGAAGTGTTTTTCATCGGGTTCTAGAAATATTATAGGTGGAGTTTTTTCCCGATGACTGAGATGTCTGAAGGTTAAGAACCAAGATTTACAGAGCAAAACTCAATTCAATTGTACATTTCGAGCAAAATAATCGATAAATTCTGCTCTTGATAACTTAGAGGAATTTTTATTTCGAAAACTCTTTAATTATTCGAGATATCGATATATGTATTGGTACGGGGGGGGGGGGGACGTTTTCTATTCGACTATATATATAATGTGCATGCCCAGATAATTATTTAGACACTTTATCTTCCAGAAAAGAAGAAGTTTTCATTGAGTTTGTCAGACGAACGCTGAAAATAGTTGTACAGGGCGAAATTCAAGAAGCAAAACACGCACAGGCTGCTTTAAAAGCTGACAAAACTAAACTCCTGCAGTGTAACCAAAATATTTTGCAGAAACCCTCCAAACGGATTTGTTAGAGCAGCTCGCTTGATGCACTGTTGAAATTCAGCGATTTGAAGTTTTGCTCCGCCGAATTCTTCAGTCGCCCCGAGCGTTACTTAACATTACAGAATTTAACTGATAATTCAAGTGAAAGAGATGGGTAGGGACAGATTAAGACGAAACAACTTCACTGGCAAAGTCTTGAATATACGTCTTTAGTACCTATACACTCTCTCTATGTTGGCGCAGATTATATTTGCGAATAGACGCAGACAAAAGGCCTACACGCGAAGGGTTGCACCGATTAACTTCGAATACAGAAGGATGACTCCTTCAGACTATATACAAGGCCTATATACTGTATTCTATATACAGGAGAAGGTGGTTAAAAGTGTTCGATGCATGATGACATTATAATGTTCTATTCGTAAAATCATTAGCACTGGCGAGATCCAAATGAATTTCCAAGTCGTTTTCTAGAATATGATGTACTCTATTTCAGTCACGCCTTGTTGGTGACTGTTCATGTGAACACTCATTCTTATGTTATCAGATTGTGTACTTCCTACTGTCAGATATAGGCCTACTCCAAATGGTTATGGGGTTACAAACTCTGACCATCGAAGAAGGGAGAACACTGTGGATATATGAAACACATGATATTCACACGGCCCTTGACCTGGGTGAAAGAGAAATTAGACAGTTACGAAACTCAACAATGGGGTTTTGTATCAGAAATCAGTATACATGCGGCTAGTCCGTCATTCAATATTCAGCCGTCGTCCATTAAAAAATTTCCGCGTCCATAATCCAAAGCCCTAATTCATATAATACCATCGACACCAAATTATAAGAATAAATCATAGTATACCGTACATAAAACTAGGATAGTTTCCTGCAAGCGAAGAAGCGCTCAACAGTTTTCAATGATGCCAGCAAGACATCATGATGCTCCAAAAATATCAGATCCGTATCGCGGATCAGTAGGCCTGCTGTTAGTCAATATGATTTTCGTTATAAAGCTGTTATATAGAGTATGATGCATCCCAGTCGCGCTTTGATTGCGTCTGTCCGCATGAACACCATGATGATCTTGAAAAAGGCCTACAGGCCGAAACGTAACGCCATAGATCTTGCACGCTACTTTAGTATTTTGCTGGTATCGCCAAATTTGAGAAACTTTGAGTGGGGCACTTGATGATATAGCCCTGTTTACCGTTCTTCTAGCACAATGCGAACATGATAGTGCTTCATATTGTTCTTTATACGGAGTGAATGCTCTGATTAGTAGCAAATAACGATACAGCGAACCCGAAGGAAGATAAGCATAACACAGTCATGATTTACTGCCGTGTGTCTTCTTGTCTTCATAGTCCATGAGATTTTCCTGTAGGTAGGAACCCATAATACCGAGGCACCTACAAGGAGAGTTTATCCGCAGGGGGAGAGATTGATTAACGATATAAGGAGCCCACCTCCCACGATCACGTGTCGTATCCCGGTAATTCTTGATGACCGACTCTGACAAATTGTTACTAATGCATGTGAAAGCTGTCATGAGGCATATATCTCTTTATAATAAAAAAAAGTGTAATTGGCACAATGGGCTACGTCATTAAAAATAAATCTACGCATCTTTCAAGTTTAATAATTTGTTGGTCAGTGACCTTGACCTTTGACATTTTGCCTCAATCTTGGTACCCGACGCATTGTTTCCCACTAAAGAATTCACTCACTCACGTGTGATTTTCAATGATTTGCTGAGTTTTGGTCGCCAGTGGCCTAGACATCAGACTTTTCGATCTCAATGGGTTTATTTGTTAGCCATAAGCTTGAGGTATTTTTGGAGTTTAATCACAATCCAAATCCTCGAACTGGAGAAATGGCACCAGCAATATTTTCTATAATTTCCTATTTTGGTGACCTTGACCTTTGATCCCAATTTTGCTTTGCGACACATTATCTGTCCCTCATTCATCCACTCCAGAAATCTGCGATTTTCAAAGATTTTCTGAGTTCACATTGACATTGAACTTTGACCTATTTACCTTAGTTTTGGTGAGCGACATTTGCGGAACTAAATAATAAAAGTAGTACGGAGAAGGAGATGTAGGCCTATAGCCGACGTAGGTCAAAAAAGGGAGAAGTCACACCAGATGGCCAGATGAACTTTTCGGGAAAACAGTAAAATATTCATTCGTCCTTTCTATATCTGCCCTGCATTTCCTTATAGAGATGAAAATATTATCATCAGATCCGACAATCAGTACAATCGAAACAAGAGCCTAATTGGCACTATCGACTACGTCATCAAAATGAATCTATACGAGTCTTTCAGGTTTCAGTGAGTTACTGGTGGTCAGTGACCTTGACCGTTGACCTTATGACCTCAGTTTGCTACCCGACATACCGCTTTCTACGAATGCATCCACTTATAAAAATGTCATTTTCTATGGCTTCCTGATTTTATTATCCACATTGGCCTTGACCTTTCGACATGAATAATTTTCTTGTTTGCCATAATCTTGAGGTATTCCTGGAGCTTGACCATAAATCCACATCCTTGGACTGGAGTAATATCACAGACAATGTTTTCATCAATTTCTTGGTTATTGTATTGGTGAAGGCAATGTAACGTTGACTTTTGACCTGTTTAACATTTGAAAATTTCCGCACCTATCGTGTCGTCCCTGATGCATCAACTCAAAGAGATAGTCTAAATTTCAATGATTTTCTGATTTATGCGCCAAATGAACGATATTGATTTTTGATCGCCTTTTTTTTGGATACCTTGTCAACCCATCATATATCAACTCGCAAAAAAAATAATGCAATTTTCAATAATTTCTGCTTTTTTGGCCACACCGACTTTCACCTTTGACCTACTAACCTCAATTTTGGTACGCGATATATGCGTGGTCCTATAGTTATCCTGGTGAAATTTGAGAGGAGTCGATAAATTTTTGAATTTTGAATATATAACGACAGCCGAGAAGGAGGAGAATGCGCATTCCATTGGATTTCGCTAGGTATGCATATAGTTGACGTAGTCCAAAAATAAACTTTTGTATGGAATATTTCATAAATACAGCATCAGTGCAATATTCATTGAATCCATTAAGGAATATTTTCATAGCATGTTATGGATTTTCTTTGAAATATTCCTTGATATTTTATGGAATGTTTTGGTGCTAAGGGAGATTCCATAACGTTTTAAGGAATTTGTTTTCGGTGTAAGCAGCCTTTGTCAAAAGAATTTCACTCTCATTCCTCAAGGCACTTGCAAATCCGATTAGATTACCAAAAATTACAATCTAGCCCAAGGACTCACTATAGTCTGTCCGTTTTAATTAGTCGTCTACTTTGGAGCTTCTCTAAAATAAGTAGTAAACTCGGCATAAATTTTCTCTTTTTTTGTTGCACTGTGTAGAACAAACTAAACTCTACAAAATGACCGCCATTATTCTGTGATATTGATAATATATCACGCTTTAAATAATTTTGTGATTATCTCCATATTAAACTCCAGTACAGTTGTTTCATGTACCTGGGCTCAATCGCACAGGGAGACGTCATAATGTATTCGTGTTTACTACCACAAAGGTCAACAATGCCATCTACGGTCATAGAGGTGTGTGCGATTTATGACTCGACAATTTCACTGGGCATGGGATTTTAGCGACACATTTCGCCTGTTATTACTATATACGGCATCAATGACCTTTGTGACAGTATGCTTGAATATATTATGGCGTCTCCCTATGTAATTGAGACCCGTACATGAAACAACTGTAAACTGAAGTTTTATATGGAGAAAATTACAAAGTTATTTCAAGCGTGATATATTGTCGATATCATGAAGAAATCGTAGTCATTTTGTGGAGTTCAGTTTGTTCTACACGCTGCAAAAACATTTATGCAAAGTTAATTAACTATTGATTTTTGATAAGCTCCAAAGTAGACGACTAATTAAAATGGACAGACTTTAACTGCGAAAGTGACCTCTGGCCTTGTGGATTTCTGGGAGCGGAAACGGGATCACGTCGCACCTGTTTGTTTACTGTCTTATTTGTTCTACTTTTTATATGTTTTGTACTCTGTCTCAAATGGGGTGCTCAGTACAATAAATAATCTTATGTTATCATGCGCACAATTATTTTTCGGCGGAACAAATCTCGCGTTCGTCTATTTCCGTATTGGCGGAAATTAGCGCAGTTGGTGAGTTCCGGGGATAGATTGCTAATATTCAACTAAACATAGAAATACTTTTGTATAATTTGAATGAATTATGTTCTTTTGGTTAAAATTAACTTCATTTCACAATAAAATTCGGCCGGATCGCTCGATTATCAAAGACACTATTTCGCTCTATTTAGTAGCAGGCTCACTTCTTGATCGCCATGCGCTCCCCACGGGTGGCTTTTTGTATGTTCTTTGTAAGAGGCTAAGTTCCGCCAATACGGTAATAACCGAACGTGAGATTCCAAAAAAATATATAAAGATATTGTAACTTCCGGCAACTTTACCTTACTCATAACGGTGCGCAACCTGTAACCATCTGGGTCATCTTTACGCGGTAAGACCGACTCTGGAATCGTGTATATTCATTTTCAGCCGACTTTCAGCAAATATATGAGGGAATTCCCCGAAATCAACACTGGATGTTGTCAGCCAATCAGCTAAACTCTACCGACGTAACCCCAACGTAACCTGCCATTTTCGAGTCACGTGCCGTCCTACTTGTTCAAAATTACAGATTTACAACACCTTGGATGACACGGAAGTTCATATCTGTATCTTATGTAAGCTCAGACAATATATGTTTCAGAAGTAGTATGCAAAGCCTGTAATTTATCAGATTTCTCGAGTCTGTTCTCCGCCGGATGAAGACCAAACAGTATACGGTAAAGTGTAGGTTACACACCACTAAATGATTCTTGTACCGGGGGTTATCCCGGAGAACAGAAGACCGGCTACAGCGATTGGACCATATTCACTCCGGAAGTGAATTGTTTTGTGTAATACTTATTGTTTATCTTTCTACAATAGTTGGTCTTCATAACTAAGAAGTTTCTTGGTCACTTTGAAAATAAAAAATAAATTTCAGGAAATTTCCATTACACACCCCCTGCCGTCGCTATGGAGGTGTTTATTCTGTGGCATATCTTCCTCCTGCTGTAGCTCCAAAAAATAGTACATAAGGTCACCTCAATTTTCGATATGTTTGGAGCCAGAAGCCAGGTTTTTTGATAATATATGTTATTAGTCGTCGAAAAATATTGAGAATAGAGTTTTTTGGACATGTTCCAAGCCAATTTACTACATAAATAGTAAGGAGATCATTTGGTGGTGTGCAACCTATAGGATAGCGCTCCGCAATAATGGCGACACACGATTCGCAAGGGTGCATTCCACACCTAAATGATGTGCGGTTAAAATAGACATGGGTTCGGGTCTTCGGCCTCAAATATATGTAAAATCTTTAACAAAACCCCTGTGAAAGTATATATTTTCTGAATGGGCACACCCATGCCATTATTCCAGGAGACAAGTGAGCTATTCAAATTGAAAAGGAAAGGTGTGCAATTCTCCTTAAACCTTCAACTTTTCTGAAAAACTCCATAAAATGTACGAAAATGTGCCAAATTCGACCCACCATCCAGAGAAAACAAACGAAATGATTTTCTTGTTAGACTTGTGAAAGTTTCTCCGTCCAACGGGCATTTTAAAAAGCGAAAAAAATCAAGGGGTCGACCTACTCGCTTTTTGTAAAATTTTATCGCCATAAGGGAATCATCATTTTCGTTGCCCGAAAAAGTGAGGATTTTGTCCTGCCGGATATTCAATTCCGCAAACCATTAACTCTGTAGTGGCGCGTAGATGCGATAAGCAAGCAATTGTTATATCCTCGCTTGAAGAAATGGGTACGTCCAGCAGGGTGATACTACAGATATCAGCTAGTAGAAAGGGAAGAAGAATTACCATGCTGTCAAAAACAGGCGACCTTCCTTATTATGAGATTAGGGAGGGGCCATTTGTGCGAAACCGTGGCCTATAGTGTGGAGTGCACCCCAAGTCATCTTATGGATGGCGAATTGTATACGCAAATGAACGGCGGTAAGCTAAAAATGTCCGATGACTAAAAGTGTCGGGGCCCCCATCTTCTAACCCAGTCAAGACATTTTTCTTCATACTAAAAAAAAATGTCCGTCCTTTGTTCCAGTAGAATAAAAAAGATATGAGAAGGGACACTAATCCCCTGGACATTCCGAGCCATGGCACCAGTGCTGATGATTTGTGACAGTATCATTTTTCCCATTTGTTGGCATACTGTGAACCATTTACACTCAAATCCCCAGCAGGCGAGCCATGACACCAGTGCTGATGATTTGTGACAGTATCATTTTTCCCATTTGTTTGGCATACTGTGAACCATTTACACTCAAATCCCCAGCAGGCGAGCCATGACACCAGTGCTGATGATTTGTGACAGTATCATTTTTCCCATTTGTTTGGCATACTGTGAACCATTTACACTCAAATCCCCAGCAGGCGAGCCATGATACCAGTGCTGATGATTTGTGACAGTATCAGTTTTCCCATTTGTTTGGCATACTGCGAACCATTTACACTCAAACCCCCAGCAGGCGAGCCATGACACCAGTGCTGATGATTTGTGACAGTATCATTTTTCCCATTTGTTTGGCATACTGTGAACCATTTACACTCAAATCGCCAGCAGGCGAGCCATGACACCAGTGCTGTTAATTTGTGACAGTATCATTTTTCCCTTTTGTTTGGCATACTGTGAACCATTTACACTCAAATCCCCAGCATCCGAGCCATGACACGAGTGCTGATAATTTGTGACAATATCAATTTTCCCATTTGTTTGGCATACTGTGAACCATTTACACTCAAATCCCCAGCGGGCGAGCCATGACACCAGTGCTGTTAATTTGTGACAATATCATTTTCCCCATTTGTTTGGCATACTGTGAACCATTTACGCTCAAATCCCCAGCCTCCGAGCCATGACACGAGTGCTGATAATTTGTGACAATATCATTTTTCCCATTTGTTTGGCATACTGTGAACCATTTACACTCAAAACCCCAGCAGGCGAGCCATGACACCAGTGCTGTTAATTTGTGACAATATCATTTTTCCCATTTGTTTGGCATACTGTGAACCATTTACACTAAAACCCCCAGCAGGCGAACCATGACACCAGTGCTGATGAGTTGTGACAATATCATTTTTCCCATTTGTTTGACATACTACGAACCATTTATACTCAAAGAAAAAAGAGTTAAACAGTTCCACGCCCGTGAACTGAGACCACATGCTGTAGTGACCTTGACCGATTGACCTCATAAAGAATACACCCAATTTAGGCTTGCAGCTTGGCGACTACAGATGTGCTCTGTTTGTTCATCGGATTTGGGAATTGATGGGATTGGCGTAATCCTACAACATGGCTACTGCGACGAAACTTCCAGTGGTTATCAAGGTCAACAACGAATGGCTATTAAACTTTACGCATGCATTCTGTGTTCATTAAACGGCTGTACAACGCCTTTCAGCTTATTGAGATGCATATGTGTTTTGTGCTTAGGTACAGGAAAACTTCGATTTTATAAACGGACTTTTGGATATTCTCTACCTCAGCGACCCAGTCCGAGTTCACATAAAATTGTTTTTTAATGTTTCATGTGTCAAGAATTTTATAACAAATTTGTGCTCTGATTCAAGCCCTCTTTGACGATATTTACAACGTGCCTTTAAGGGACGGTGTTCTGTAGGAAACGAGTGGTGAGGTTCATTCTACAGCCTCACCATGCATCGATTAAGGGGCGCCAGACTGGCGGACCTAAAACAGTGCAAAGAAAATTTTGTTCGATTTTCAAATTCAGAGTGCATATTCAACAGTTTGTAGTTTTGTCTACAATGTCACGTGCCCGGCTATCAACCAATCGACGTTAGTATGAGAAACACGACATGATCCAAGTGTAATGATTGGATAACACAAAAAATAGCGCCTCTAGTGGCCGAGAGGCGCATATCTGTCGGTAAGGAGAGTAAGTGACAACGGCCCAGCGCGAATTGAATGAGCGTAATACGCTACACGAATACACAATTGTCCATGACAGTTGACTTCGTTGATATAATGAAGTCATCCTAAAGATTTGTCCCTGACCCAACAGTTGATGTAAACAGACTATGTAAAGTTGGGGTGTGGATGTCCCGTCAAACTATTTAAGATTCTTAATTCCACAATCGATCAAAATTTGACCAAAAATTAGACCCCTGATTCACGGTCGAGAGTCTTCTTTAGAGTAGGGTCGTCAAGGACAACTAAAGGGGACTGAGACACTCGGCCTACAAGTCAAACTTACTTCGGCCCTTTTCATATTCATAACAGACCTGTTGCACTTCCTGTACTGTTCGTTTGGCTGAACCTCGCTATAATTTAGGAAACTGTCTCTGATTGTGTGTTACCATGGTTACCGTACATTCACAAGTCAGTTTGCATGTTTGTTTGTTTGCGCTCAACTCCGTCCTGACATCATTGTGGTCAATGACATAAGCAGAAAAAAAAGAAATAAATAAAAAGGGTAGTTAAACAATCAATGGGGGCCGGGAAAACAAAACCTACATTTTAAATGCCTAGGTTTATAAGTCGTCATTAAACAGCGATGGTTTTGGTCAAGGAACTGTGGGGTCATGGGGTGATAAAAAGGGCACCAAACGCCCAGTGGGAACCGGGAACCTTTTGGCCCGATGACCATCAAGGGCCTCGGAGCACATCTGAAAGTGGTGGGGGGGGGGGAGGCAGTTTATAAAACATTACATTTTGCTAATACAGCATTCTAGGAAAATAGGAGCTAGGAAAGAGGATATCCCAAGTTCCTGAATACTATAATGAACCTCGCACATATGCTTACATTCTGCAGTGTGCATGTTCACAACTGCTCTCTCTCTCTCTTCCTGAAAAAAACCCCCCTAGAAAATGGAATGAAGTATATGATAGCCGCTTTGCTGACTTCACAGTGAATAAACTGAATAATAAATTAAGAAATAATCATCTGATGTGAAATAAAATACTTTTATGCACAAAAAAGGCAAAACGTTTGAAGAAAAACGACGAAAACGCAGCGTTTTGATCACCCATCATACTCTGCTCAGATGTGTATTAAAATAGGCTTCAAAATGATAAGCTACTGTATACATCCGAAGGTCACAAACCACCTTTGGATTTTTTAGATCCAAGATTATAACCAGCACTTGACTTCCCGAGAACATTGATTGGCTGTTATTCCTGACTGTTTTAAAAAAATGTTTCTATATTATATTTGACTCTCAATGATATCAATCCACATTTCCACTTTAATAAGAGGAAAAATATGGGCCAGTTTGACTGACCTCGTCCAAAACTTACCGTAATGTTTGTCAAGTGGGATGACCTTAAATTTGGCCGTCGTATCTCGAAAAAAAATGGTGGGGATACCTGATGTGGTGAGTCATTTGTGGCTGAGAATATTAGAGAATATTGGTTTCTCAAGTTGTGCTCAGCCAATTTACTACATAATAAATAGGTTTTATATTGTGCTTTATGACCTGGCCAAAAATTTATTCAGACAAGCACATATGACTATTTCTTTAGAATATTATTTTACGGAGTTTGGAATATTTATTGCAACCATCGTATGGATACAAGAGTCAGCGGGAGCTAACTCCCAACATTTAAGACCGCACAATATTGACATTATCTATACATATGCCACACATGATAATAAGTAATGAAACAACGGATTTTACATTTGTACACTAGTCAGATTTACGCGAATATAAAATAAAATCAATGTGTCACAAGATAGGAAACGAAGCTCAAGTATACTGATAGTGATTCATTATAACCGAAAAAACTAATAAATAAAAAACGGGAGGGGGGGATTCTTGACCAGAATCAAAAGCTTTTTTCGCCCAAAAGAGAAGATAATATAACATTATAGAAATGGTAGGACCTATAAGCAGTAACCGTTTCATATCGAATTTACTTTTGTCCAACCTATAAGCCGTAACTGCTTCATATCGAATTCACTTTTGTCCAAATGTTTTCTCGTTTTTAAAAGCCTCTTTGATCTACTATTACTGGTACTATGTCAACTGCCCTCAAACATTCTTTCTAAGAACTTTCCCCATTACTTGAATAATATAAATGTTTGAAGGTGTAGCGATGGAATCTTCTGAACTATTAAATATCCGCTCCTTTCTAGAGTAGAATTGATTCAAGAAACCATATCTTCATCCTCCAGACATACAGAGCACCGACACGCGCTGACTCTGCCCCAGACAAACACATTTTGTTGGACCAAACTGCTTCTCATAATAATCCATCTTGCCTACAAAGGAGTGCAATTTGGTGATACTCCGATAGAATTGGGACTTTGGATTCATGTGACCTATAACATATATATTTTTATATTCATGCATATAATAACTGAGGTAAACAGATGAAAGTGCTCGTCAGTTTGTAGTTAGAACCAAAATGGCGGACCGAAAAGAATACAAACAAAGCCTGAGTGGCAGGTGAATAGATATTTTGCCCTGGTTATGGAGATTGTTCTGTAAGAATTGTTGGTATATGACCCCGTCTGTTTACACGGCACTTCTCCTTTAGCCCTCTTGACGTCTGGGTTATCTATTTTTAATGGACAGTAGACCGAGATACGGTAATTCCCGCCAAAAGTAGTCGATTTACGTCTGCTGACCTGAGCGC
The DNA here is from genome assembly GCA_036873755.1 of Hanleya hanleyi. NCBI lineage: Eukaryota > Metazoa > Mollusca > Polyplacophora > Lepidopleurida > Hanleyidae > Hanleya > Hanleya hanleyi. Next base: position 19,568 of record JAVTVY010056476.1, read on the forward strand.
CGTTAATGACATCGGTCATCGCTTGTCTACGGTAACATCTCGGCTATGTGAAATATGTGTTCTCACCTCCCCTAAGTGAATTCGACGCCACTCTAGGAGATAATAATATTTTATTGACCATCGTTGGCTTACACAAAGGGCTAGGAGAGAAATCTCGATGCAATCTAAATCCATTTACTCCTGTAAGGTAACACGTCCGTACCACCACCTCACGCATCTCTTGATTCTTTCCTGGAACTCCACCTGAGTAATTCAATAGCAACATTTCCTTGTAAAGTTGATCCGATATGATGAATATGTATCAGCGAACAAGAATACGTTATACAGGTGATGCCACTCTCGGACACTTCTCCTCTCATTGTCTAACTAATTTTGTCATTTAACCTCATGAGACTGGCTTTGGGAGCAACCATGTATAGTTTGCTTTCGGTAGCTCTAAAAATCACGTGGATTGCATCATCCGATCAGTTGAATCGATGGCCGCCATTATGCGAGTCGTGTGTATGCACTATTTGTTCAAACTTAACATTGCACACAATATATAAAGATATTGTAACTTTCGGCAACTTCACCTTACTCATAAAGGTGCGCAACCTGTAACCATCTGGATCATCTATACGCGATAAGACTGACCCTGGAATCGTGTGTATTCATTTTCAGCCTACTTTCGGCAAATATATGAGGGAATTCCCCGAAATCAACACCACGTGATGTTGTCAGCCAATCAACTAAACTCTACCGACGTAACCCCAACGTAACCCGCCATTTTTGAGTCATGTGCTGTCCTACTTGTTCAAAATACAGATCTCCAACAACTTGGATGACACGGAAGTTACTCTCGGACACTTTTCCTCTCATTGTGTAACTAATTTTGTCATTTACCCTCGGGAGACTAGCTTTGGGAGTAACCATGTACAGTTTGCTTTCGGTAGCTCTAAACATCACGTGGATTGCATCATCCGATCAGTTGAATCAATGGTCGCCATTTTGCGAGTCGAATTATGCACTACTTGTTCAAGTTTAACAGTGCACACACCCTTTTAACAGGTTAGAGAGAACTACCTCTATAAAATGGAAGTAAAAAGGTCGTTTTCACGGGGCGATGGAGACCCGTAGTAGTACCGTTGCCAGGGTGACTGGTTGTTTATTGAACTACTCTAGGCTTTGAGAAGAAGTGCAAAAGAAAAGAGTCCTCATCTAATCAGCTACTGCTGATAGTTTGGTCAACTATTTTGGCTCGATTTTGTATCACCAGGTCTATATTAGTGAAGTTAAATACTTTCTGATATTCTTATGTATGTTCAGATGTCATTTTCACAGAATTTTTCTGTTTTGGAACATAAATACAATATGGATACCATTCTGGGATTCCTGTAGACAGTTTTTCTGAGAGGATGTCATAAATCGTTGGCTGATAAAAACTTTGTCCAGCATATATGCTGAAGAAAATAATTTTAGGCATACTTATCATATGTTTGCCATGTTGGCAAGAAATTATAATTTTCTAGGCTCCCATTCTTAAGGAAATTGTATTCACAGTATGTAAATTGGGGACTTACACACACATCCCCTCCACCTGACCCTCTATACCACGTGGATGCAGACACATGCATGAACTAGGTCAATAGATTGGTCCACTTGGCTTGATAGGGTCAATTGCAGGCATCATGTTTAAATAGAATAGCCCTATATGTACCTGCTGGGAGCATTTGTAGCTCCATGATCAGAATAATTCAGTATTTACTTGATCACTGCTCTTACCCTGGACACAGAACAGATGGATAATCAATTCTGTGCAATTGTGTTCCCTACACGAAAATACTCTCTTAGATTTTAGACTGATGATAGCTGATCTGCACAATATAATTGTCATTCTACCATTGGTAGAATTTGTAACCTCGTAACCTCTCAAACGGGGAGGGGGGGGGGGGGGTGTACTGACAGCAGGAGGAACATGTACCGTATATAATATGATGCCATGAGAGGATGCATCCCAGCATAGGTTCAGTCCATTTGACAAAAACGATTTTACATTGTATCCCAATACTTAATTTTTGTTATTTACTGCTGAAGGATGTGCTTTCTATATAATCCCTCGCTAGCTGAAAAAGTAAAATATTTACAAATATTGGTAACATAAAGAGTAGACGTTATTTATCCTATCATTAAGTCGGTTTCACAATAAATAAGGAATTTGTCATATCTGTCACAAGTTATTTTTGCAATCATATACATGTTTTACATGTACAGTTACACTGGTTCACTGGAGTCCTTGTTGAGAGAATTGTCTGAAACTGAACAAATTGTGTGGCTCTTCGCCATGGGACAGGACATCAAAGAGTTAATGGAATTATTCCCACAGCCTATTGTGACTTTTAAATAACCCCGTTTCAGTGCCTAATGCTCTAGTTGCTTAATAACTTTTGATTTATTCATCATATAACACTCCGAAATCTGCAGGCGGATTGACAACTGTGATGTTCCAATGAAAGTGTTCATAGTTTAATTTTTAATAGAGAACAAAACAGGTAGTCTATTATTATGCAAATTAGATAGACGACAATTTGTTGTTATAATATCATGGTCGCCTATGTCCATGGTCGTCCATGGCAAGATATTTCTTGGACTGTGATGTGTGATATAGCCAGACTGCTATAAACCTTTCAAGAAGCGACACTGCGAGATTGCGAGAGAGCGAAGTTTTGAGATTGCAACATAACGAGATAGCGAGGGAGCGACAGTGCGAGGTAGTGAGGGAGCGAGGTAGCGAGATTGCAAGAGAGCGACACTGCGAGAAAGAGATTGCGAAGGCGAAAGGTTGCGAGACAGCTAGGTAGCGAGATAACGAAGGAGCGACAGTGCGAGGTAACGCGAGAGCGAGATTGGCGGTAACGAGATTGCGAGGTAGCAAGATTACGATGTTGTGAAGCGAGGAAGCGAGATTGTGAGGAAGCGAAGTTACGAGAGTGCTAGAGAGCGAAGCGAGGAAGCGAGGTAGCGAAACGAGATTGCGAGGTTAAATTAGTCTCGCTCTCTCGTCTCGCTTCGCTCTATCGCTTCGCTGTCTGGCTGTCTCGCTTCGCTCTCTCGCTGTCTCGCTTCGCTCTCTCGCCGTCTCGTAATCTCGCAACATCGCTCTGTCGCTTCGCTCTCTCGTGATCCCGCAATTTCAAACTATGGAAACGAGGACGAGGGAGCGAGGTTGCGAGATGTCCTTACCCGTCTTCCATATTTAACAGTGTTTTAGTGTGTCTTCATGTTCGACATCTATTTGACAGACATAATCATTGCAGGGATTTCAACATAATTATTACACAGGCAATTTGTCGTACTTCACGGTAGATATCTCTACCCCTGGCCAGATAACAAATATAGAGTGAAGCTGGTCATGGATATGTGGGATAGTATACATTAACTTTGACAGTTGGGAGTGGGATATGATTTTTAGATTTATAACAAGTAAAGATTTAGTGTAAGCTTTGCTGAGATGTCAAATAAATGCAGACGGATTGATGGCTTTTCCTGAGGTCAGTATGTAGACGGGAGCCCATTGACCTATATTCTGACGAAGACATAATCTGGCAGTATATCGACCAATCCCTATGGCTCAATTATTATAAAACTGCAGTAACTTTATTTCGGAGATTTGCATGAAGGTTATTTCGATCTGATAAGTCCGATTTGAGACCTCGTGTAGACTAACTGTCTGTATGAAATACCTACCTGGCACAATGGTGGCTTCCTACAATGCATTAAAAAAATATATATAAAATAAAATATATATATATATTGAAATAGTATACTGTTTATTTCATGTTCTGAAATGGTATCGGCAATTATGTAGTTTCTCTACTACCGGATAATGTGTATGTGTTCCCCGAATTTCATGGCAATTAGACTGCAACAAAGAATTGCCGGCAAACTTGAGTCAGGGTAATTTCGCTTCATGCTCTTGGTTGAACATATTGGCATCCTGTAGTGTCTTGAAGAAAAATCTAGTGGCCCCTATTTGCTTTGTAAATACAGGCATTTTTTCCATGGAATTCTTATCTAATCTCAGGTATTAAATAATACAAAATCACAGAAGTTCTACCAGAAAATGTAAAAAAAATCCAAGATCGATTTATGTCAGATTTTTTTTATATTTATGCGTTTTCTTCGGAAAAACCGCATGGTAAATTAGTAAATAATAATCTTATGTGAAATAAAATAGTTTCTGCCCACATTTACTTGCAGAAAAGCGGGAATTTGGAAGAAAAACGAAAGCAACATTTTTCTGGTATCCCACATGACTGCCATTTTGAATTTACCCATGATCCTCTTCTCGGGGGTTATGCAAATATAATAATCTACAAAGTCTCGGCGCCTCAGCTCTCAAGTTCTTGTCGTTCCGAAGATACAACAGAAAGTTTGGTTACGAGGGCGGGCATAATGCTCCTCCCCACCTCCAACGCATGGTAGGGTTCAAGTAATGAGCGTTAATTTTACGTCATAACATTTAAGGGTGACCGTACTTGATGATAACCCTTAAAGTATGATAAATTGAACACATCGCCTTTAAACGGGTGATGCACTCGCCTACCTCACTCGGGAGGAAGCCAGCTAGACAGCCGTGGCACTCCTACCTGAACCTGGAGAAAGCTACAGAACCGACGCATACCTACCTCACCCTGGAGTGAGCTAGACAACCGACGCATACCTACCTCGTCTTGGTGCATGCCAGACAGCCGGGGCACACCTACCTCACCCTGGAGTAAGCTAGACAACCGACGCATACCTAACCTCACCCTGGAGTAAGCTAGACAACCGATGCATACCTAGTTCGCCCTGGAGCAAGCGAGACAGCCGGCGCACACCTACCTCACCCTGGAGAAAGCCGGACAGCCGTCGCACACCTACCTCACCCTAGAAGGCTTGCACAATAATATCAGAAGATAAACCGGAAGTACTTGTTCTGTCTGTTAATTGGTTGCCTGCGCCAAAATTGAAGAACCGGAAGTGCTAATTCTGTCAGTTGATTGGTTACCTGCGCCAAAATTGAAGAACCGGAAGTGCTAGTGTTCTGTCAGTTGATTGGCTACCTGCGCCAAAATTGAAGAACAGGAAGTGGCAATTACATGACTCACACGTCAATACTGAAACAGTATACTGTAGTAGAATTGTACTGAAACAGTATACTGTTTATTTCGTGCTCTGAATATTATCGACATTTATGCATTTTCTCTAGTATTCCCCAAATTTCATGGCACTTAGACTGCAACAAAGAAATGCTGGCAAACTGAAATCGGGGTAATTTCGCTTCATGCTCTTGGTTGGCCATGTTGGCATCCTGTAGTGTCTTGAAGAAAAATCTAGTGACCCCATATCTTATTAGATTTATCGATTTAGCATTGTTCCCGGAATTCAATTCCCGGAACTGCAGCTCTCAAGTTGTTGTCGTTCCGGGAGTATAGCAGATCGAGCCCCCCCCCCCCAACCCAACCCAACCGCACACCCACACCCAGGTCTGGTAACGAGCGTTAATTTCACGTCATAACATTCAAAGGCGAGAAGACTTGATGATCACCATTAACAGGTAATGAAGGAGTCCCATCCCCTTCACATCCTCACTCGGGTGAATTCTAGCTAGACAGCCGTGGCATACCTGCCTCGACCTGGAGAACCTAGACAACCGACACATACCTACCTCAACCTGGAGAAAGGTAGACAACCGACGCATATCTACCTCACCCTGGAGCAAGCCAGACAGCCGACGAACACCTACCACAATTCGGACAGAGCAAGACAGCCGATGAACACCCACCTCATCCTGGAGCAAGCCAGGCAGCCGCCGCACACCTACTCCATCCTTTTTTTGAATATTATTTTTATTTCTTTTCATATTTCTGGTTACATTAATACAATAATAATGAGTCAATACCAGTGTTAGATAATTAATCTATTAGAAACTGATACTACTACCATATTTCAATTACCACTCTTTACTTCCACATGCTGCCACTCTCACAGCCATACCTTTCATCTACCCCGTGTATTCTATATTTCCAGCATACAGCATAAAGTTATTCCAGTGTTTTAAAATAATTTCCAAATAAGCACCATCTCTTGTTAAACATATACTGATAATATTCATGGTTAATGGCAATAAATTTTTCTGCTGTCTAGTGATTGAAAACATAAATAAGTCCCTTAATATGAACACGCTTCTCGCTCACTCACTCTCATTCACTCAATTTAATAATAGTCCGAATCGGAAGAGAAATTCTCACGTCTCTCATATGTAAGGCAATCTCTTCTCTACACTATTGTTTTTTTTTTAAAGCTACATGTGTACAAATTTTATCGCGTCAGTTTTATTTTCGTTGACGTTGTGTAAATGTAGGTCTCCAGGATGTATATCACTTGTCTGTGTAAGTCTTTATCACCCTATATTTGCCAAAGGAAATTTGTCCACGCGTGTATATCCGCTGCCCTCGACATTTCATCTATAAATCTTACTGGTCTATTTACCCATGCATTGGTAGTTTATACACAAAAATCACGTGTTCAACTAATATTTCAGCTAGAATCAAGTACCGTAGGCGATATATTTAGCGATATTTATGCACAAGCTGCGTTGTTCCGCTCTTGTGTAATGCAAGTGGCCCAGACCCACGTGGTTTAATACAGTCAGCCAATGTGACCATATCACTGACGGATAGAAGAATCCGACAGCCTTAATTGGTCTTTATTTATAACGATGTTGTTTTTGTTTAGGAAATGCTTGAAAGTCATAGAAGTAGCATGGGTACCTACGATGCCCTACAGGTCGGATCTCTCTGATTTAAACTTTTAAAACGCTGGACGTTGTTGTTGTTATATAAATGTTGAAAACTGAACCGTCAGTAATACTTGGGCTCAAATTCTGATAGAAAGAAGAGGCAATTAATAGGCTGAATGTCCGACGTGAAGATTAATTATAACCTCTGCCGATCTTAAGACGAGCAATATTGCAACCTGGGCTGCTAAGCCTACACTGTAAGAAGAAGATAGTTTGAACTATGGCTCATTTTGGGAGCTGAATCTCCTATTCCGAAGTTTGAACAACAGCAAATGACGGGGTTTATACTGGTTCTGGTATCTCACAATTCTAATTTGAAGCACTGGCTATGGATGTTGTGGGTATAGGGTCTATCGAACTACTGAGAACTTCGCTAGATGACTTCGAAGTCTGCGCACTACCATTATTTTGTAATTTCCATTATTTTCAAATATGCCTAGGCCTACCGACAATGGCGGCCGTGGTTCGAATAGTATACAATTATGTGATTCCAATGATGAATACAATGTGTTATGGATCAGAGAAAACTAATATTCACCGAGGCCGAAGGCCGAGGTGAATATTGGCTTCTTCTGGTCCATAACACATTGTATTAACCGAATTGGAATTATATAATTGTTTTATTATATGAAACAATCGAAATACGTTTGAAGTTGCATTGGCTGGATGAAATATATATGGGAAAGATGATTATTCGGAATCTTTTCGTTAGCAATATCTCCCCATCACGCATGTTGGAACGAGGAGTCAGCCGCACAACGGGTGTTCGAAATGACGTTAGTCGCGCGACCGGCTTCGGTAGTGACGTCAACAAAAGTTGTAGTCACCGGTCGGTAAATATAACATTCTGACAGGTGAATATTATACAATTACAGTCTTTTGATGAGGTCAATATGTGTTTTTGTGGACCTGAAAAAATAATATTCACCGAGGCCGAAGGCCGAGGTGAATATTGTTTTCTCAGGTCCACAAAAACACATATTGACCGATATCAAAAGACTGTAATTGTATAATAGTCATCATCTAAATGGTACTGAATGGGTGGCTTGCACAATAGGATCAGAAGATAAACCGGATGTGCTAGTTCTGCCAAAATTGAAGAACAAGAAGTGATAATTACATAATTAGTTTTATGCAAGTCTCCCATTTAGTAGTTTACTTGGATCCGGTACCTCGAAATTCCCAATTACTAATTGAATTGAAAATCTGGTAGGGACTATAGCCCCCCGCGAAGCAATTTCCTTATATGGACATAATTTTACAGAGAAAAGATAATTTAGCCGTCAACGGGAATCGAACCCACGACCCCTCTAATTAAGCCATGGGATCGATTCAAACTGATGGCTAAATTCGACGGGAATCGAACCCACGACCCCTCTAATTCCAACTTTACGGATTAAAGGAGCCGTGGGATCGATTCAAACTGATGGCTAAATTATTCTCTCTCTCACAGATATTCTCACAGTGTATATGCTTACACTGTCTGACCTCTGTTGTTATAAATGAGTACTATGTCTACATCTAATTCAGACATAGCGTCCCGAGACAGTAGCTCTGTCATCGCCGTCAACCAGCCAATTTAAGACAAAAATTCCGTTTCGATCCACGCCAATTCCACTACGCTCGGTGATTTTTCATTTCCCTCGTATGTGTACCCGGAAGTTGTCATTCTTTGATGTATTTAGGATTTAATTATGAGCCCTCGGTCAAATAAATTACGGGATCGTGCCAGATGAAATATATGAAGACATTAAATATATTTATGTCAAGCTGTATTAGTTTTAGTGACTAAAATCATACATTCGACCTCTCAGAATCACACGAATTTTCCAGGAAATTAGGTTCCAGTCAAGCCAACGGTATACTGAGCTTCGCTCTGAAGATTGACTAACGCGAATCTAAATGCTCAGGTGTGTTTGTGATAGGTATAGCCACAAAAGCAAGGAGACAAAAATGTAAAACGTTCAATATAATCATCAGATCTTTCTTGTAAGCAAGAACGTGTCAACAGATTTCGATGATGCTGGCAAGATCTTCCCGGCGTCAAATCTGTGTCGACGACCAGTAGCTGTTTTTGTCAAAATGCATTGTTTTGTTTTTATTATAATAGAGTATATTATTTCGTGGTTATTATTTTGATAACAACACATTCATGTTTTGCGAAATATGAAATCGTTTTGCGTTTTATGCCTCTTACAAACACGTGATGAAGTGTGCATTCATTCATGTCGATTATCCCGAAATTTAACATTGCTTTTTTGGTAGGACATTAATTTGTCACCGTACAGTACAGGTGCCGCAAGGCGTTAATGTGTAATGAGCAATGTGTGTAACCTGATGCGATACCGGCCGTCAGTCCCGGGATCTCGCATTGGCAATTAAATTGATGTCGTCTTACACGAGGGAGGTGGCAGTGTAATTCAATGGTCCCAAACCCTGATGACGTATTATATTTCTCTCAGTCACGTGATGAATCGTGTATTCATTCATCACGTGAACACTTGTCCCGAAATCTAACATCGCTTATGAAACACGAAACCAATTCAATACCGACGGTCACGGATACGTAAAGGGGAACAACTTTGCTGACATACCGGTAGAGGGCGGAGTGCAGAGGGGGTCAGATTTATCCTGCAGCCATACGATAGCTTGCGACGCTACGAATATATACATTTTGATACATTTGTATTATGACGTTCTCTTGTGACGTTTGTTATTTGGACCGCCAACAATGGTATCGCGAGTGGCGTCATCACAACATGGATTGTTGCAACGTCATAGCGAATGATCGACGTCACAGAAGAACATACCAGATTCTTCAGTTCATTTGGACTAGAAATATATATCTTACATCATACAACAAGAGCGCCTCGTGTGTCTGTCAATATGTTAGGATAGTCACTCTGCAGTACATCTGTTTTAATTTCATTTTGACCGCCCATTTATCGAACTGGAAACCGTTTTGCGTCAATTTCCTTTGATCCACCATGTTAACAATCTTCGATCTGACCCCCAAGCAGTCACGCCCTCTGCCGTGACGTTGGTAAAATTACTTCCCTTTGTACATCCGTGACCGTCGGTATTGTCATTGTCTACTCAAAGTACATGTGATGCAAGGCGTGAAGTCCTATATGTAACCCGATACATCAAATTAAAGCTTGCTTTGCCGCCCCAGGGACCTCGCGCTGGCAATTAAGGATGTCCGCTGGTGGTAAATCAAAGTAATTAACTTTTTGAATAATGTGTGTTGTTGCATTCATAATTGTGTAATATGAGGAAAAACAAAGAAAAAAATATAGGTTGGTGTGCATTTTTTAGCTATAGGCAACATTAAGTGGACTGACCCATGCTCAATTTGATAACCCAGAAAGCATAGTTAATAGCCCTAGTTTTGAAGCATATTCATGAAAAATTCATATAAATAGTATTTAACTTTTTCTTATATTCTAACTGTTTGCGGATAATCACAATGTCTATCAAACTTTAGCAAATTGGATGGATGTTGGTGTGCAAAATTCTCGGCTAGAAGGCTTTTAAAGGAAATCCCCATCTCTTAACCTAGGGAAGGGAGATAACCCAATAAAAAAACAGGCAAAATGGCTGCCAAAGTCAAAAACCACCAGCGGACATCCTTAAGTTGATGTCACGTTACATGAGGGAGGTGACCAGCCATTTGATTGTCATGAATTTTGGGGGCCTGCATTGCATCAAGGGATAGAAGTAGCCGTTTATTGTCATGTTTGTAGGGAGCCTACGTCTTCATGTTTCAGGACAATTGTATTATGATCCCCACCTGCCATTTAATTGCCATGGATGTGCATTGCATCATGGAATAGAAGAGGAATAAAACATCACCAGGATTCAGGTCGCCCAGCCACCACCCTCATATTAATTTAATTGCCAACGCCAGGTCCCTGGACTGAAAGTCGGCATTGTAAGCCAGTATAATTTTGGGAGTCTGGTTACATAAGGCCTTGCGACACTTGTGCTGTGAGTTGACAATCAATGTCGTGTTATATAAGCGATGTTAGATTTAAGAAATAATGGAATAAGCTCGCGCCCTAAAATTGATCAACTTTCCCACACTAACCGTGCGTAAAATAACCATTGAGCACGCCTATAAAAACATTAGTTATATTCTATTGCACTACTCAAACTGATTATCAACAAAGATTATAATGAAAGGTTGAACAATATATGGTAAACTTTGACAGCCTTGCTCTGCGTTGTTAAAAAAACTGATTTGGAATGACGCTGCTGTCTGAGTTGGCATCGTGCCAATATCAGTGAACGAGTTTAGCTGGTCTCTCATATGGAGAGTGATTCTCTCAACTGAGACAGGTTTTGTGGAACATACGTGAATATAGGTCTATTTGTGTCGCTTTGTTAATAAATTTCACGATTCTTGTTAGCACTTAAACTTGAGAAAGATATTCCATCTTGTAATTTAGTTTTAAAAGTAGGCCTCGCTTTCCTCAACCGACTTGTGAAATAGAATCTCCCAAATGAACACATGTGCTTGAGGCGCGTTGACTTCACACAACCGTGCTAAAACGTTTCAGATTTTCGCATGGTTAGCTTCATGTTATTG
>JAVTVY010056477.1:0-30187 GCA_036873755.1 Hanleya hanleyi
GATGTTATTGACAACGCCGATGTTTCTGGCTAGTTTGGACGAAAGTTCAGAAATGTGCGTTTGCCAGTTTAATGTATTATTTAGATGGACACCAAGAAATTTAAAGCTTGTTACATTTTCGATTCCGTAGTCGGATATCAAAAGTTTGGGTATAAATACTGTGGAGTTTCTGCCTGGTGCAACAAACATATATTTAGGTTTTTTTAATGTTTATGGAGAGTCGGTTACACGAAAGCCAGTCATGTATATTTTGGAGTTCGTCATGCATACGGTCAGTTAAAATCGTAGGGTCAGTACCAGTTAAAAGGACACTTGTGTCGTCCGCAAATAGAGTAATCTCTACGTTGGGAGCAGCCTTATTTATGTCATTAATATATATCAAAAACAAAATGGGGCCAAGGATGGAACCCTGAGGAACACCGATGTTATTTCGGAGAGAAGCCGAGAGGACGTTGTTGTATGACACACATTGGAATCGCGAGGATAAGTAGCTCTGGAACCATTTATTTGAGACAGCTCTGAAGCCGTAGCAATTCAATTTATGCAGCAGGACATCGTGATTCACGATGTCAAACGCCTTATAGAGGTCCAGAAATGTCGTCATGCTGTATTGTTTTGATTCTTTGGCCGATATTAGTTTATCATAGAGAGATAGGACAGCTAAAGATGTTAAGTGATTTGCACGGAAGCCGAATTGATTTGGGCTGATAATATCATTCGTTTCCAGAAAAGATGTCACTCTTATGGCAACACACTTTTCAAAAATTTTGTTGAGACATGGGAGAACGGAGATAGGCCTGTAGTTTTCAAACAGCTTTTTATCACCAGTTTTGAAAATGGGAGTAACTTTCGAGATTTTTAGAGTGCTAGGAACTTGACCCTGTCGAAAGGAGAGATTAACAAGGTGAGCTAAGGGTAATGAAATCAAGTGTGATATGGGTTTCAGTAGAGACATTTGTATACCGTCTATTCCAGCAGATCCATTTTTTAGTGTCGATATAACTTGCATTATTTCCTGTGGTGTGGTTGGTTCAAATAGGAAATCATTTTGGTAGGCTTGGTCTAGGTAAGTAGTGAAGTCTCGCGGGCTGGATGGGATTTTTGTTGCCAGTTCCGAGGCAACAGAACAAAAGTAATTATTGAAATATTGGCAATCTCTATGGGATCGGTGATATCTCTACCATTTAAATTGAACATAGGTGGCAGAGCTGGGTTTTTTTTGGCGACCCATTAGTTCATTAATGGTTTTCCAGGTACCTCTGATGTCGTTATTTGATTGATTGAATTTTAGTTCGTAGTAATTTGTCTTTGCAAGTCGTAGGATATGGTTTAGTTTATTTCTGTACCGTTTATATTGTAAAGTACTATCTTCGTTCTTATTCGCTAGATGTAGCCTGTATAGCCGGTTCTCCTCGCGAATTGATAGAAGGATACAAGGTGTGATCCAGGGCTTTAGAATTTTTAGTTTGATAGCTTCTCTAGATACGATAGGGAAACATTCATCGTAAATCGGTTTGAAGTTATGCAGTTTTCGCCAGTCTACATTTTTGACTTTATCTTCAAATAATATTTTTCGGTCAGGGGTAATTTTTTGATGAGCCAGGTTGTGTGGTATTTCATGAGTGTGTAGTGAGCAAGTGGTGATATGGAAAACGGGGAAGTGATCAGAGATTTCGGAGAGAATGATACCTGATAGTCGATCGTTTTCATGGAAGTTTGTGTAGATATGATCTATTAGAGTGGCAGAGTGTCCTCGAGTAGGTTTGGTGATTTTCGGGAAGAAGTAAACAGATTTCATAGTTTCATAGAACTGTTTTGGGGGGCCATGAGTGTCCGTTTTGAATAGATCGATGTTGAAGTCGCCCATGAGTATACATATTTTCTTCTCAGGTTTACATTTTTTCTTCTCAGGTTTCAAAGTTTTTAAAATGGAAAGTATGCTAGAGTTGAAGTAATTCACATTTTTACCAGGGGGACGGTAAATAATTCCAACAACATATGATGAATTGTTATCAACTAAGTCTAAAAATAGACTTTCAAACTCATCATTTTGATCCTTGATTGTGAGATCATCTCTACGAGTACAGGTAGTGATAGTGTCCCTGATGTAGAGAACGAGTCCACCTCCTCTTTTAGTGTCTCTAGATAATGGAAATGGTTGATAGCCGGGAATTTTGTATAATTCTTCTGTAGAGGGATCAAGCCAGCTTTCTGAAATTCCAATTATGGAAAATTTAAAATTTATGTCATGAATAAGGCTTGTGATTTCCGTGAAATGTTTTTTTAAGCTTCTTGCGTTCAAGTGGAGGGTGGATAAGCTCTCGCTGTCGGAGATATGGCTTGAGTCTATACATGAGTTAAAAGTGTCTTCAAAATAATAATTAGACTGATGCATACTGATATCATTCCAGTGGAATATTTCTCCTTCAGTGTCATCAGTAGTATAAGACGAGTCGTCGATGGAGTTTAAATGTAAGGGGTTAAAACACATATTCTCAAAATCCGCTAAATAGGCATCGTTGTCATAAATATTATTGGTTTCATTTACAGTGTCATTGTAGAATGGCAACTCGCTCAGTAGATTCAAGGATACAGGGTTATTGTCAGGCATTTATGTTCATGTATAGAAACGGGCAGTATGACACAATCCGTGAGTTGCAGTTCGACTTTGGTATACATATATAGCTAACAACAGTAATACAGGTAAAAAGATCTTCGCAATACGCGTGCACATTGAGAATAAAACATAGTCACCGTCGGGTGAGCAAACTGAAGTTCGGTGGTACAGGGGTATTGTTCGAGTTAATTTGCATGAACATTTTTCTTGACAAGGAAAGTGGATAGGCATAGTTATACTGAGTTCAAGTTCATATATGGGTATTGCACATTCTATGACTGACTGGATTAGTTCTGGCTGTTTTAAAAGCATGCAGCTCGAAGGTGTGTACTCGGCAAATGCGGTAACAAAACAAATGCAATTAGTAAATAAAAAGAGTAAGAGTAAAAGAGATTGCGCGACCCTCATGGGGTGTGGCGTGGCCCACCTTGAGCGGCCCGGGAATTGCTTAAACAAAAGATATAGTTAGGTACACGTAGAAAATGTAGGCAACATCAGATTACGTGCCCGAAGAAAAGAAAGAAAAAAAGAATAGATATATACATGTACGTGTGGAGTAAAATATGAATAAAATGACCTGCCCAAAACGAATACACATGGAGGGGGAGGGCGGGGGGGGGGAGAGAATTGATCGTAAAGCAGAAAATGGTACTAGTCATGCTAATCTGTTGGGTACTCCGGTATATACATTGGTGGAGGAGCATAATAAAGAGCTATAGTTCGTGATTTTCAGTGCCGATATATTTACAGTTGGGCATTGTCTAATCCTATACACGATATAAGTTAGTACAGTAAACCTGTCTACCCCGACATATGATTAGCCTGACAGAAAATGTAGGCAACATCAGATTACGTGCCCGAAGAAAAGAAAGACAAAAAATATATATATACATGTACGTGTGGAGTAAAATATGGATAAAATGACCTGCCCAAAACGAATACACATGGAGGGGGGGGTTGGGGGGGGGGGAGAATTGATCGTAAAGCAGAAAATGGTACCAGTCATGCTAATCTGTTGGGTACTCCGGTATATACATTGGTGGAGGAGCATAATAATGAGCTGTAGTTCGTGACTTTCAGTGTCGCTATATATACAGTTGGGCATTGTCTAATCCTATACACGATATAAGTTAGTACAGTAAACCTGTCTACTCCGACATATGATTAGCCTGTCTAATCCGACAATTAAGAAACGGGCGATTTTCATTAGGATAGGACAATTTACCCAATATATACCATCGTTTTAAATGTGGTAGATCTAGTAAATAAACTGATAATTGTCGGTTTATACAGGTTTCTTGGTCTCTATACGATGTGATTTCTCGACATTATATGCAAAAGCTGGTATTCCAAAAGTTATGTAGAATTGGCAGATAATAAAATACTAAGTCTGCTATATAGTTTAAATGGGTTGACTATTTACATCGATTTGGACGAAAGTATTTCAAAGTGATACTAGTTCATTTAGATTGTTGTGCCAAATTGTTCATATTTCAGTCTCTTTAACTTCCTTTCCTTTCACGAATAGTTTCCCTCTTGTGAATCGGACTTTTTTACCTTCACTGAAACATTTGTTCATGTGGTCCCGACACACGTTCTTTTTCTTCTTATCCTCAGGGATCAGATCATCTGTGACGTATATCGGGCTTTCCTTCAGCACACTTCTGGCTTTGAGAAATACCTCACGTCGCTCAGGGCGGTAGAGAAACTTTGCAATTATATGCCTTGTTTGTCCATCTTTTTTCGAGCCAACTCTGTGTGCGTTTTCAATTCGTACGCCGGAAAGTTTTAGGTCTTTTTTAATCAGCTTATCTACTATGTCAATAGCATTTTCATCATGATTTTTCCTGATCCCACCGAGGCGAAGGTTGTAGGAACTTTCAGTTGTTGATTTTCTGCGCCTATTTTGGTGATCAGTGTTTTCAGTTCCGTTACTGTCTTGGCTTGGTCATGCAATTGTTTTTTTTAGAGACTCTAGTTCATGATCTTTGAACTCGGTCGTTTTCTGAAATTCGTCTTGTTTACGTTCAAGAATAGTAATTCTATCCGCGAATTCTATTTGTTGTTTTTCTGCACGGTTTAGGGAGTGTTGAATATCGCTTACCGATTTCTTCATAAATTCCTCGAAACTGTCCGTTTGATGCGCATTCTTATTTTTCGGCATGGTGCACAATCAGGAAATTTCACAGTACAGCGTTTCACAGAAATTCAGGCAGTAAATCCAAATTTCACAGTACAGCGTTTCACAGAAGTTCAGGCAGTAAATCCAATGGTGGATCGTATTTCAGTGCTCACAAGGAATAGGTATTCGGATAGTCCGGGCAGGTAGATTAAAGCATACAGGTGTATTCCTTGAGTCAGAAATTCATTGGGGCGGCACGGTAGACAATAGACCAGATAAGTATCTACATGTACACGAGCTGAAAAGCTAACCCGGGAGCGCAGCTAGTGAACGTCTACTCTCGCCGCTTGCTCATACTACAATGTTGAGTGTCGAATTGCATATCGCTCCAATTTATTACCTGTATATGGTAGGATTCTGCTGGTGGACTGTTAGTCCCCGCGGCCCGGCCTCTGTACATGTCTCTCGACAAATATATGTAGGTGTATTGTTTTGGTTGGAAATTTAAGCGGTACGACGTCGGGCATTACAGGCTAGTTTTCCTGGGTATTCTTGCATTTACCAGTTTTATCCCGTGTTGAGGCGTTTACTCCATCGTCAAGATCAGGTGAGTTGTTTGAGCTGATCTGTCATCACAGCTCTCGAGCTAGCGTATCTAATTCCGCTTAAGCAGGTGCTAGTGGCCGTGTAGATACTTCATTGTCTCCACATGAACAGCTGCAATAAAAGCGCGGCTGAGATGCTAAAGCTACATCCGAGAATCCACCGAATTCTCGGGTCTGACTGTTGAGTGTCAACGAATGCTTTCCTGTAGAGTCATATGGTTGCTTTTTGGTCGCCAAACGTCAATTTTCCCACAGTACAGGTTAATTTTCCTGGGTATTCTTGCATTTACCAATTTTGCCCCATGTTGAGGCGTTTACTCCATCAGACGTCTGCGATGCTCATCCATTAAGATCAGATGAGTTGTTTAATCTGATCGGTCATCACAGCTCCCGAGCTAGCGTATCTAGTTCCGCTTAAGCCGGTGCTAGGGGTCGTGTGGATACTTCATTGTCTCACATGAACAGCTGCAACAAAAGCGCGGTTGAGATAGTAAGGCTACATCCGAGAATCCACCGCATTCTCGGGTCTGAATGCTGAATGTCGACAAATGCTTTCCTGTAGAGTCATATGGTTGCTTTTTAGTCGCAAGACGTCGTCAATTTTTCCCACCTCTTGCATATCGCTTCAATTTTGAATTAACATGTCCGTATTCGTGATTGTTTTGACTTAAGGAAACGGCTTCATGCGGTTTTCGCTCAGCACTTCAAATAGTTGTCCTTCAGCTTTTCTCCGCATAGTCTCGGCCTTCATCGAAATGTGCCGAGATCCCTCGAAGGTGGCGTATCACTTTCGATCGTCGTCCGTTCATTGCCTGCTATTTTAAACGGGAGCGAACACTAGCTGTAAAGAGCACATGATCCTTCACGATTGTTACTGAGTATACAGACCTGCCTTATAGAGAATGGCAAGATATAGCAAACAATTATTTCTTGGCCCTATAAGTGCTCTCACAAACTAGTGGTTTATTAATCATGTATTCTAGGAAAACAAGGAACTAAAGCACCACCAATACATGTATGTAGCACGACAAACATCTCGGTATGTATGTCCATTCCACTACATGAGTGTAGAGTATGGGCATACATACCAGGTGCATACTGCATACCGGTGGTGTTTTATTTCTACAACATGTAACTGATATCCATTAGTTTGTGAGTGCCTTAGCTGTGCTCAATCAAACGAATGAGTGAGTGAGTGAATAGGATTCAACGTTGCTTTCAACATTATTTCAGTCATATATTGACGAACCAACTAAGTACCGTCCAGTCAAGTTGCATTCGTGCTGCTTCAAAGAAGAAATCTTTGAAGCAGCATAGAACTAGACACCCTCCATCCACTCTATAAAACACTTAAGACAGCACACAAGACACAGACAGGACGCTTACAACGTGCAATAAAGACAAGTGATATTACAGTGCTAGACATCACACTTCGAGAAGGTACAACAATCAGTGTTGACATATACGTGCACTTATTTTAAAATTGCTGCTTTCATGCAGCTAAGTTTCATACTACTCTCTGTTTATGCCGATCTTATTTCCTTTCCTTTTCCAACATCGTAATAGAGCACATTTTATCAAAAGATTTAGGTCTGTAATGGTGACTTTGCCTCCTTTTCCATGACGAATTAAGATTAACCGTCGATAAACAGCGATTTTGTCCACGCGTCACCGATAGGTAATTGAGTGAGTGAGTGAGTGAGTGAGTGAATAGGGTTTAAGGTCGCTTTCAACATTTTTCAGCTATATCACGATGGGGAAGGGAAGGAAGGTGGGGGGGGGGGGCGCGGGGGTACCTACTTGTAACAGAGCAGATCTAATGCGGCCATTTTATAATGCTGTCCCACCGAAATATCATGCCGTAGGCAGACATGACACCCCACTCAGTCACATTATACTGACACCGATCGAACCAGTCCTTGTTCTATCATCTTAATGCTGAGTGTAAGCGAGGAAGCAACAAGCTCCATTTTTCAAGCCTTTGGTATGGACCGGCCTGGAATCGAACCCAGTACCTACCGCTCGCGAGGCCGACGCTCTAAACATTAGACCACCGCAGTGCGGTCGATAAGTAATTGATAAGGGAAACGGCCATCAAGCTGCTTGAACACTTCTGCTAGACATACTCCAATTCCCCCAATCAAGGGTGGCACATCCAGACTGCAACGACGATTACACTAATTCGTCATCGCGACCAGCGATAAATCAGTGGAATTATGAGACAGGGATACCAGTGACGTTTAGGAATCATCAAGATGGATTAATCTGCACGTCACTGCTACCAATGATTTTTTTTATCAATATCATCTGTGGAATAAGACCCGTATGAAAACGGGACACGAATTCGATGAAATTTGGTACTTTGTCATAGCTGCTTGTGTACAGTGTTAGTCCGTATCCGTTTTAACCTAAGATTCGGAAAATATAGATTCCCTGAATTTAAGCTATCAAATAGTAATTAACCGCCATTCGTTGTGTCTAAAGGTCAATTGCCGCTGCTGGGAGCAGATAATGGCTACGCGTTACGGCCCAGACAGTTCGGTAATGCGTTACCGTTTCTGGTTGCGAATCAGCAACACCTGCCAGGGAGAGGCTGAGTATGCGTAACCAATTTCAGACGCATTTAAAGACCAAAATCGGTAACGTTGGGAAACATTACCGCCAGGGATCGGAGGCAAAATGGTTTCTCGTTACAGAAAATGGTGATAATTTGTCTGTGTTACCTGCGTTTGGCAACAGGGGATCTTTTTTGAAAAAAAAAGTGACTGAAATCGGTAACGGATGTCCGGTTATTACCATCAGCTTGTAGTGTAAGAACATGTATGTTATGGCTGAAGCCGTGATTTAGTTTCCTTTGCGACCAGTGGCTGCCGAATTATAAAATTCGACACCACCGCCATCGCCATTTGAAATGTCCATATCTCTAAAACCATTGGATAGTTTTTGATCAAACTTTGGTTGCTATCTCCCTAGGTCCGGAAAAATTGTCTGGTTGCATTTGCAAGTGTAATTTGATCACTAGATGACGCTGTAGTCTTGAACATTATAAACCTTTCTGACATGATCTTTTTTCCCAAGGGCTTGTTCGATTTCACGAACTTTGAGTATATAGTGATCTTGTAGGAAAAACAAAGAGCTGAAACAGTTTTGGTGTTGTTAGCGTTGCCCCAAGGACACGACTGTGTCGACTCAAAAGGGGGCGCTTTTCAAAAAAAGAAAATTGACGAACTTGAACAGAGAGAAGTTGCACATTGGTGTATTTTGATCACTGAACATAGGTGGGTTACGGCTGGAGCTGTATAGTATATGCGTTGCCATCTAGAATTTGTATTCTTCCTATTCTGATGTTAAGAATTCATGTAAAACTTGTACAAATTTGACATTTCACAATCAATTAATATGTAATGTTTAACATTTGATCAAATTGTAATATGCTGTGGTCTTGGTTACATTGTATGAATTACCTGAAGATGGATATAGTTTTGGAACTTTGCTAACTTTGCTAACCATCTGAGCTCACTGCCTACGTGTACTGACTGGCATTTTCCTGTACTGGTACATGGTAACATGTTTATCATTATTTCGTTATTTTGGGATTACACAATCCTAGAATAGCACAAATTCTAGTGCTGAAAAATTGGCCAAGTCCCATGCGGGATTCGAACCAGCGACCCCAGAGTCGGGCACCTAATCGTCAGCACTGTATGTCGGCGATCTAAACCACTCGGCTAACGGGCCGGGCCTCCTACTAAAATAGGAGGTAGCAGACCGGTAGTCTTGAAAGCGAACATACAGTACCCCTCTGATGATCGTAATGACACAGCTCCCACAGCTGAATAGGAAGATATATTTTCGTCATTTAGAAAGTGATCGTATAACAACATTTTCGTTATTTTGAGATTACACTATCCTAGAATAGCACACATTCTAGTGCTGACAACTTGGTCGAACCAACGACCCCAGAGTGAGGCACCTAATTCGCAGCACTGTATGTCGGCGATCTAAACCACTCGGCTAACGGGCCTCCCACTAAAATAGGAGGTAGCAGAGCAGAATTTGTGCTATTCTAGGATAGTGTAATCCCGAAATAACGAAAATATTGTTACACGATCACTTTCTAAATGACAAAAATAGATCTTCCTATTCAGCTGTGAGAGCTGTGTCATTACGATCATCAGAGAATGTATGTTCGCTACCGGTCGGTCTGCTACCTCCTATGTTTTTGAGAGGCCCGTTAGCCGAGTGGTTTAGATCGCCGACATACAGTGCTGGCGATTAGGTGCCTGACTCTGGGGTCGCTGGTTCGAATCCCGCATGGGACTCGACCAATTATTCAGCACTAGAATTTGTGCTATTCTAAGATAGTGCGATCTCAAAATAACGAAAATATTGTTATACGATCACTTTCTAAATGACAAAAATATATCTTCCTATTCAGCTGTTGAAACTGTGTATTTACGATCATCAGAGGGGTACTGTATGTTCGGTTTCAAAACTACCGGGCTGCTACCTCCTATTTTATTGGGAGGCCCGTTAGCCGAGTGGTTTAGATCGCCGACATACAATGCTGGCGATTAGGTACCTGACTCTGGGATCGCTGGTTCGAATTTGGGCTATTTTAGGATAGTGTAATCCCAAAATAACGAAAATAGTGTTATACGATCACGTTCTAAATGACATAAATATATGTTTATCATTGACCAAATGTTGCACATGGTATGAAATCTGAAGTAGCCAGTGTAATTGCATATACTCCACATAACAGAACCTGTTATCCGCTTGTGTCAATAAAGCTGCAGGTCGTATTATTACTCTAGCCTCTAGTGTTGGGCAGACTATTTGGCTATGCACACAATTAAATCCTCGCTGTATTCTAATAAAATCTTTTGTATACTGAAATATGTACAAATATATATGATAATATTGGACATCATATGTGATGGTTATATTCAGACTTTGATAGGTTGAAAAGCGTTCGTTATTCTGGTGAATATAATCAGACAATGA
Source organism: Hanleya hanleyi (assembly GCA_036873755.1). Classification (NCBI taxonomy): domain Eukaryota; kingdom Metazoa; phylum Mollusca; class Polyplacophora; order Lepidopleurida; family Hanleyidae; genus Hanleya; species Hanleya hanleyi. Next base: position 10,352 of record JAVTVY010056477.1, read on the forward strand.
GTCCGTTTAGGCAAGGTCGGGTAAATAGAAAATTTTGTGATTTCATCAGTGAAAAGTTTGAATTTTGGGGTTGATATGACTTTCACCAAGAATATAATATTTACAAACGGTAAGTTACCGTTGTTGATACTACATTACAAATTGCCCCACCAAAATCACCATTCAACATGTTCAAAATGCGAATATCTCCAAACATTTAGGTTTTTTTCTCAAACTTTTTTTCTAGCTAGGTATGGGAAATTGCCTGACTATATTCTTGTTGCTTTATTCGCGAATATCATTTTCTATTGGTTGTTTGGATTTTCTTGAAAATTGTTTGTAGTGCTTATTCAGGATAGACTACAGAATGAAAAGATTGTGTTACAACTGGTGGCACCATGAGGGATCATTTAAAGCAATGCAAATCCCATCATTTATGTCAACTGGAAATTTGGTGATTTCTTCAGTAAAAAAATGCTGAGTTTTGGGTGACTAGGATTGCCAAATACGAATAAAATATTGCTCAGGTTGCAAGCTACTTCGTGTGCAATCCAAAATTACTTATTCAATGAAAAATGTGTTGGATTGGATATTCATTTAATAAGCCAAATCCCTCCGTAACCATAGTTCAGATTTATTGTTCAGATTTCTGTTCCTCACGGTCTAGGTCTGGAAAATACCCGACCATATTTTTGCTTTCATTTGCCCGTACACGCTAATGTAATATTTCAACAAGCTAAAGCCTTTTTGCAAATAAATGATCGCACAGGGTAGAGACATAGACATCAGATTAAAAAAAAAATTACATTCGTGTACAGGCCTCTTTGTTTATCATGAACGGTAACCCCTTCTCCTGGAGGTTACCCAATTCTAGTTTTAGAAGGATCTCCACAATTTATCATGATATTTTGTGTTAAAATGTATTTAACCCCGAATCACATGTTTAAGGTTACCCATTGTCTAATCATTGTAATTAAAGGAAATGCTGAAGCTGATGAAATGGCTGAGGCAGCCCTAGATAATGAGGTTGATCCTGTTGGAATCCCATATAGCGATTTCAGACTGTCTATCTGTGCTTGTGTGAGAAAGCTGTTTTAATCTTTATGGGATCCTGTGGATAATAACAAACTTTTAGAGTTCCAATAAAAGGGGGGTTATACTCATCTGAGCGGCCGGTAACGTTGTCATGACCTGGCGATGTAGAATCGGCCATACACGATTAACTCACGAACATTTACTAATAAAAAAGAACCAGTCCTAAGGTGTATTCCGTGCCACGAAGATATCACAGTGGAACATATTCTGATCGACTGTATATATTCTAAGATTGTAAGAGATTATTTTTATCGAGCAGCTACTTTAAAAGATCGTTTACTTCTGGATTGCTGAGTTATTAACTTGTTTTTGTTGAAATAGTTCGAATTTTGTAAAATATTGCTGAACGCGACGTTAAACCTAAATTCTCTCTCTCTCTCTCTCTCCCTCTCTCTCTCTCTCTCTCTCCCTCCCACTCTTTCTCTCTCTCTCTCTCTAATCATGGTAACTTGCTACAGTTTTCCCGATGAAATATCACAACACAGTTTTGATGCATTGGGTTTCACAGAAGAGTGTGTTTTGGTCAAAATAAAATGAAATCATGTATGTCAATTTGAAAATGGCTGAATTCAATAGCGAAAAGCTGTAAATATAGTGACCCGATATGAATATTTTAAAAAGTTTCTTCTTTTTCATCCAAAATGACCACTTTTATGTAAAACCTCATTTGGCTAATTTAATCCTACAAATCTAGGCTTTACTTGTATACCAGTCTTATGCGCATTTTCCTGTGATCTTATTGAAGTTATCTTGTCTTATACATATGTGTTAGATGAACATGAGAAGTGCCTTGATGCACATTGTATGAGACAGAAACTGGGTCTAAGGATAAATGTATTGATCGGTTTTAACTTCAATTATAGCCCTGCATATACAGCTTCTGCTCAAAGACTGCTCATCACTGTAAAGTTCAGAGTCTAATATCGCACAATACATATTTGCAGTCGACCATATTACCAATCTTAACAGCAATGAGTCCTGATAACACTAATTTTGTTAACGGACTATTAGGTCGTCCATTGTGATGTCTGGAATTCCTCATCACTAAGTACCATGTTTATTACCCTTCTGGCAATAATTAGCAAATCACTGAACAAATATTGGATCCCTAGATGGTGATACTTAAACTGAAAGACTAAATTTGTATAACCAATTATTTGATTTGTTTTGTTCTTGTGTCTGCAACTAAAGAGAACAGCAGTGCAGTTTATAGACACATTGTCTTGAATCGAACGCAAATTTCCTAAACTGAATTCTTTGCAGCACTGCTTGTTCAGTACTTTATAGGTTTGTAGTCTCTTTCTGAATGCTCTTCAGTTAGTACACCAAATTCATAACATGTTGAAAACCACTTATTGAACTTGCTGCTCATTTTCACGAACAGGCCTCACTTGCAAATTTGATTACCCATGCTGAATACACCATTACTGCCTTTTCGAGCACTCCTTATCCAGTCAGACTGAATTGTCTTTGGGGGTTCGCTTGGTGAAGTAAACATATTTTGATGACCGCTGGTTGTGAGATGTAAGTGCATTCATCATACACCTTTCGAAATTTCTAGTCGACTATTCCTTTCAAGTTCTTTTCAAGTTGAGACGGTATCACTACGAACAATCTACCATCACAATTCACTGAGATTGACTGATAAACAGAAAGAGGACCCCCAGGAAAACATAGTTTCAGATCTCCATTGTATTGCCAATGTTTCATAGCTGATATCACCAGTTACCATGAAATATCACAACATGGCCGATCGTGTTGCACATTAATATCTGAGTGAGAATTCAAATCCGACTTACAGGTAACTGCATCTATTTATCAACTCCAAGTGTTCATGTATACAATTAATGAAGAAATATCCCGCATATCCATATATGCAACACTACACATGTATTCAGGGAAATGTTCTTTACATGTTTCAGTTCATATTGTTGAGGAGACTTGGTGTGCATGCTTACCATTAGACACGGTCTTGCATATTTACCTACTTATCAGGCTGGTAAATAGAAGTGCTGATAATTTAGTTCAATTGGAATCAGCCCTCCTGTGAGCAATCCAGCACAGTTATTGGTCAATTCCAGCCCTATCAAATCAGACTATTTGATGGAATTTCTGGATGCAAGGCCTGTTAGACATAGATACAGACATAATAGTATAGAGGCTCTAGATATTTCTGTTTTTATACACAATTAGAGTTTCCATACACCACAAACTATGAATCAATATGTCATATGGCTCTATTGTATAGCCATGCTTCAAAACATAATTTCCCGTCATCTCATTTTGGCTGAATAGCTGTCGTATCCCAAATGCTTCCAGCTTATGGAATTCCTACAGATGGTTCTCCTGGATGACAAGTCGTCCTTTCATAACGGGTCAAACTTCTTCAAATTTGAAGCAAAACTTTCATTTAATTCAATAACCAAAATTATTTTTGAATATCCTGTATCATGATGCAGGAAATCATTAACTATACGGACTAATATCATGCATTTGAACAGAAGAGTGACACAAAACATTATTGCAGAAACTTATGAAACAGGGCTATACCATCAAGTGTATCCATTCAAAGTTTTTTTTTTAAATTTGGCTATACATTGTCTAATTCCGATTAACCTGGGGCTAGGGGAAGTATGAACCTATGTACTTCAGGATCCTCATGGTAATCATATGAACAATCTCAACCAAAGCCTGACTGAGATACACCATTTTCTAGTTAAAGACATTACAACGAAAATCATGTGGATTAAGAATACTTGAATACTGAAGTCAGGAACAATAAGAGCGTGAAAACAAACCACACTCTATCTCAAGATAATTAGACTGCGCCTCTGGTGCATTCAAGTACAGACAACCGTCCCCAAACTGCCCCATGGGACCATATACTAATTACACTGTAAATATAGCGTTTAGTGTTTAAACGTTATTCTAAGAGCGAATCTTGTCTTGAAGCGGGTCTTGAAGTACACAGGTTCATACTTCTCCTAGCTCCGGGTTGAGCGGAATTAGACACCAGTTACGAAACGTAAAGTCATAGATCTTGCACGCCACTCCCGCAGTTCAATATCAGCATGGGATATGTATCGACAAGTTAGAGAAACTTCGAGTGGAGGCGCTTGATGATATAGACATGTGCAATAATGTTATGTGACGTTGATTAAAATCGGCACATTTAACACAGGGTCTAGCAAATGCTACAGTGCGAGTTATATACACGGCATATGCAGGTCCCTCTGGTATATTACTGCCCGGATAGGAATAGTTTACGATGTCGAAATTGTAATCATTTCTTTGATGACGAGAGAAGGCCCGCTTCATTTTCTTAGAGATATAGGTTTAAATAAGATGTGCCGCTAGGGCCATCTACAGTTTCCTTCAAATCCAGTGAAGGTGGATATATATACTTCGCTGCGTCATTTATATAGCGATTATTTACAGCAAGAAGATCGTATATATAGCGTTTGGTGAATGAGAAGGAACGGGCTTTGAAATAATCTGTTTCTGAGAGTGTCTGCAAAGAGACGTATTCATAAGAGAACAGATATATGTCAGGTAAAAGGGGTGCACAATTAGTACTCATTGAAATACCTGTATGCTGTTGATATATTGTATTGCCAAATTTCACATAGATATTATTAATGAGAAATTCGAGCAACTCTATAAACAAAGAAGCATCCAATGAATGATATCCCTTGTATGTAGTATAGCGAAACAATGCTTTATGGCTTCTGAAATTAATATATCGTCGATCATTTTTCTTCAACACCGATGGATACATGTACTTATTATCTTCACAAGACAACTCATATTTAATGGTACAACTGCCCAATGTCTGACTATTTCTATATTCACCATCTGTTTATATATGTAATTATACTCTCGCTGTTTAATGTTTTACAACATATATATTCTTAGGGATAAAACAAACCCGCAAGGGTTTTATTCCCGCCAATATACAGACAATATGGACGCATTCCACATTGATTTATATGCATATCTTCTCTGTATGGTGAATACAAATTTCAATTCAATTCAATACTATTGATGAACTAAGACGGACAATAAGGTCCTGATGAGGGATTGTAGGACACAGGGTCGAGAAATCCCATGTGGATACATGTCTGTACGGTGTGCGATCTTTTGTTCTTCCATAAGACACTTTGAGTTTTTCAATATACTCATGCATTCAATGCCAGAGTTCTTAGAAATAGTGGCGCAATACCTTTTCCAAAATGTTTTTACCTCCTGAAGGGCCCTCGTCAACAGGGCTGAAAGAAGCTCGGTGGTGCAGCTTCTAGAACCAGCTATGAATCTAGCTTTGTATGGTGATTTATGCATTTTGGGTGTCCAGTACACTTTCGGCATTTCGTTATGAGTAGCTGGAAGATAAATACATGTTTACTTGAGAACTGTTTCGTGGTTGTTAAATAAATCTTCCACAGTAAATGCTGTTTGAGAGTAAGTGGAAGTATTTGGCGATGGTGTGCTTATACTCAATTTCTTAACCAGCACTTAACTATCTGCTGGATCTACGATGAATTTGCTCTGGAGATCTGCTATAACTTCTTGTGAAGTGAGGTTTCTCAGTACTTGTTTGGCTGGGGGAAGGGTAATACTGTCAATATGGCGGATTGCTTCAATGACCTTCTTCTTGGTGAGGTCCTGCCAGTCACCGAGTACTGTAGGTTCAATTGTTTCTGGCTTTGACCACGCAATAACATACTCTTCCAGTGCAGTCAGGACTATCTTCTGATCCGCCTTATTGTTTATTTTTCTCGGATATTTATATGTAGGTCCCTTCATCAGGAGTATTTTGGGTCCTCATCACTCAGTATATCAAGGTCAGCAGTCACAACATGTTTGCATGGTGTATAAATAAAATTCGATGATTCACAATCACAACTATAACCACCAGACGTGTATAACATTAGAGTAATTGACTGTTTTGGAGGCTATAGATATCAGTATACTTATACGAAATGCAAGCGCCATGTTCTCGAAACTTGTGATTGGGAGCGCATAAGGAACGAACCCAATATCGCATGAAATGCGAACATTTTGTTTTGTTTTTCGAAAACGAACATTAAAACTAAATCAAATAACATATTAACTGTATCAACAAAGCAGGTATATTCGCCCTTTCACAGCTGTATGACTGCTCAGGCGGATCGGCTCGAAGTCAATTTCCAAAAATGCTAAACTTTATACTGAAATGTAAGCAACGAGCTCGACTAAATTTGAATTCTGAATATTTTATTTCATAGGACATCTTTTGTTCTTTTCAAAATTATCCGAATTTGATAAGTGCATTAGCTTGAATATGGAGAATGGCAAACCAAAATCAACAGAACCAGAGAATAGATAGCCGATCATGTGTACGCGTACCCGTGTACCTTCCTTGTTCTATTGCTTGTAACTTCGATGTTTCTATTTACTACGCTGAGAATATTAAGCTCCGCCTGAAAGTTATCGTTAATGTTATTTAAGAAACTAAATTTAGAATAGACTGTTGCAGTTGACCTCTCCCCATTTTCAAAGTTTTCGAACAAAAGTTGTTTTCATATAACGGATTAGGAGGGCATTGTTTTGTACCAGGGACAGTTCAATAGAGGGGACTGGTTATCGGCTTAAGATCAAAGGTTCAAAGTGTGAATCTCCCGGTTGTTCCTTGCGAATCACGTGACCTCGACGCGGGAGAATCGAGAGAAAATTTATCCTGATTGACGCCATTTTGTTTTTTTCATGGAATCGAATAAATATACTTCTCGCAATACCTGTATTATTTTGAGGCCCACAGTTTCAGTTCGCGTCTTGTATGCTTAAAAAAGAGAAAATAACATATTCACATATTTATAATTTCTGTCAAGTTTATTCGGATATGTTCAATACATCGTGAGAAATGTCCTTTCAAAGTTTGTTGATTGTCGGTTCGAATTATCTACCGGGATCGCCGCTAGCAATTTGCACAACCGGTTTGTGTGTGCATGAAACAAGATATCTTGTCAGAAAAGTCATTTTTGATTTTGTTGGGTTATATTCTTGTCACAAAACATCACAAAACATTGTTGCAGAAACAGGGCTACACCAACAAGCGCCTCCACTCAAAGTTTCTCAAATTTGGCGATCTATGGCGCTACGTTTCGTAACTTGTGTCTAATTCCGCTCAAGCCGGGACTAGGGGCCGTATGAACCCATGTACTTCAAGATCCTCATGGTGCTCATATGAACAGGCACAATCAAAGCGTGACTGAGATACATCATTCTTTAGATGACGACTGTACAACGAATATTATGGATTAAGAATACTGATCAGCGATACGGATTTGATATTTTTGGAACATCATGATGTCTTGCCGGCATCATTGACAACTGCTGACCGTTTCTCTCTTGCAGGAAACAAGCCTATGTTTATGTATACTATGATTGTCTTTTTGAATTTGGTGTTAATACTGTTATATGGAATATGGAATAGGTATTTGGATTATGGACGCGGATATTCTTTAATGGACGACGGCTGAATTATGAATGACGGACCAGACGCTTGTAACTTTAGTTAGTTGTATATTTCTCGACAATGTGTTGGTATTATGGATTAGAAATAATCGCATTTTTGGTTTTACGGCAGTCGAAAAATATGTATTTTTTTTCATTTATTGAACAAATATGCAACCGATTGTTGCGCATCGCAGCAGTTTTATGACCAATGGAAATTATTGTTGAAATCATAAGTAGTTTAAACTGCTATATGAAGTTAAAATGCGACGTTGTTCAGGCGAAATGATAGAAAAAAATCTTCGAAAAATGAACAAAATAGTGTTTTGGAAGCGACACATGGATGCGGCTGAAGTGGACAAAAGCTGGCAGCCACGGCTGACTATGACACGCAATATGCCGTTTCCCCTGAAGCGAAACGCCTCGCCGGGCGAGCTGAGCGGTACGCCTGACGAAGATTGTTACATGTACCTCTGTAGGTGTTGTTTTAGCGGGCGTCAGCTAATCAACAAGTGTTTGGTTTTTATCTATGCTTATCCGGGCGCAAGGAACATACCTTAAAAGAAATTACGCCCATCCCCTGTCCCTTTATTTTATGCTCTCTGTTTGTACACTTAAGCTTTTCCAGTCATGAAATGCATTATAATGATAACAAACGATGAGTTGTATTGTTTAGGCTGTAGCTCATATTCGGATTTAGATTGCGGGATATATCGGTCGATGAATGTTTGAATACCGTTCGAAAGGCAGGTGATAATATGCACGGTCAGTTGAATGATCGGAAGGCATGCCTGTGTTTCGTTTGTTCCTTACCCCATAGCTAGTTTATGAAACAAACAAACATCATGTGTGAAATCAAATAATGAACTTAATACCGAATGCGAAATCTTAAAGACGGAAGTATGCCAATAATTTTGTTGATTGCTATGCAGCCAGGAGACCCTTGCCATATTCTGAGTATGCCCCAGGCCCTCAGAATACATGTCTCATGCTTACATGCTGAGCGCCATACATCAGAAATAATCACCAACTCATAGCTGTATGAATGGACCGCCCATGCGTGACCACTCAGGAGGAGCGATTAGAAAGTTTTCCAAAAATACTCAACTTTATATGGAATGGAAGCAACAAGCACTAAGATAATTTGATTTCTGAAAATTTGATTCCATCTTTTGCTTTTTACTCAAGACCTACCTTGAAGTTTTTCATGAGGTATAGGGGAAATTTATTATTTGAATCCTTTTTTAAAATCAAAATGGAAGCAAGTAAACACAATTCTTTGGGAAAATAAACTGCCCATCTCCTTGATATTATCTTCGGAAATAATATGGAACCCAAACAAATTGTCTCTGCAAAAAAGAAATAGGTAATTTTTAGCTCCAAAAATTAATATCCTACTAATCTGGGTTAAATTTCCCCTCGACACGGCGTGGTGCTGAACTGATTCTCGGTCACAGGAGTTATCACCCCTTACATTGGAAAGCTGGACATGAGCTTGAAAGAAGTGAAAAGATTCCATAAAGACCTGTAATGCGAAGAAAATAATACCGAGTATATTAATCTGGCCTCCATTTTGAATTTACCCATGATACTTTGTCCTAAAGCTCGAGCAATCATGCAGATATGGCATTGCGATTATTTGTTAAGCCTTCAAGAAAACAAACAGTAGAAATTTCCACTGTGATATCATACATAAAATGTGATATAAACATTTATTCTATAAATTGATAGCAGATAGATATTAACGTCCTATATGATACAGAACGGACGATTCTTCCATATGGAGTATTTTTTTTAATATTACCTCCGAACATTTTTTCAATAATTAAATAGTTGCGCTTCAACTGTTAAAAAGTTAACACATATCGCGTAGCATATCCGTTAAGCTCATGGGAAATCAGAGTGTTGTTTTCAAGTAAACTAGGAGGAAGACAAATATACATTATTTTAGTCAGAAAAAATGTGCTCTCAACAGCCTAACAAAGATGGAATTCAGTTTTGATACAATACAAATCCATCAAATTAAAACTATCGGTATTATACATATATTCTGAAGGTTTGAGAAAGTTATCGAATGGTAGGCAGAAATTAGGATAATCTTTCCTGTTATAACGCAAACAACTTTTGTTTTAATGAGCAATTTTTGTTTGTGGTGGGGGGGGGGGGTGGTTATGAATCATCTGCAAACAAAAAGGTAAAAAGTACTGTTGTATTGACTTTGAAGAATCGTATAAACGTAAAACCCGAAAATGTTTATCAATTAATCAACTTCATTTCCAGTGGCTGCGTCTCAGCTCTCATACTAAATATGATAAACATTCAATTGCGCAGCAATGGTTCACCGTCACGGTGAGCCAAAAATTCACAAATTTCACGAATATATATTCTCAAACGTGTGCTCTACCGTAAAACTAATGATTCTCTGTATTGCGTTTTTCTAAACCACGGAACATATGAATAAAACGATCTCTCTGCTCGTTGATTTTGAAACGCATCCAGTTTTGATATATATCTGTTAGTAGATATATTTTCATTGCCAATGTAATTATTCTCATGACAGATCTCGCCGTCTAGCTGGATCAGCCCCAGAAAGATTTTCCGAGTACAACAACATACAGAAGTGACTGTAGAAGGTATGTACATTTTTTTCTACCAACGACAGCCATGCCGCAAATTTCCGCGCGTAATTGCAGGGAGCTGCGTAAACAATATATCATTTCAGTACATTCCAGTTTCTGGACTACAGCGAATCAATTTGCCGAATGCGAAATCTTAAGGACGGAAGTATGCTAATAAATTTGTTGATTGCTATGCAACCAGGTTAAAATTAGACCTTAAGTTAGAAAATTAGAATAACCGCCAACTCACAGCTATATGAGTGGACCGGCCATGCGTGACCACTCAGTTAGGAGAGTTCGAATGAAAAAAAAATGCTCAAATTTATATTGAATTGAAGCAACAATCTCTAAGATAATTTGAATTCTGGAAATTTAATTCCATGGAACATATTTTGCTCTTGATAAAAATATCCTAACGAATGCAGTAGCTTGAATATTTTTTCCCCTGGAAGCGTTCACGATTCACCTACTTAGATGTTTTCATGGGACTCAATGCTGAGGTATAGGGAAATTTATTATGTGAACCATTTTTGTTAAATCAAGATGGGAGCAAGTAAGCAAAATTCTCTGGGAAAATAAAATGCCCACCTCCATAATACTATTTTTGGAAATAATATGGAAGCCAAACAAATTGTCTCTGCAAAAAAAGAAATAGGTAATTTTAGGTTAAATTTTCCCTCGACACGGCGTGTTGCTGAACTGATTCTCGCTGACAGGAGTTATCACCCGTTAAATTGGAAAGTTGGACATCAGCTTGAAAGAAGTGAAACATTTCCATAAAGACCGGTAATGCGAAGAAAATAGTACCGAGGATATTAATCTAGAATTTAAGAACTTGATATTGGTTATCACATTTTAGGGGAAGAAATTTCTGATGAGGAAACATTAGTTACTCTCAACAATGTGAAAAGCAACATTTGTTTTAGAAGCAATTATAACTTAGAGAGCTGCTTATTATTAGGGGCTATCCAGTACTCAAATGGAGGGGATAATATCACGTATAAGAAAAGGCGATATACCACGCAATTGCATCACAAGATTATATTAATATGTTTATAAATGAGAAATAAAACTGCATCCTATGACCTAACGATTTAGTGAAGGCTCTCGATTCTATCGCACTGATTTTTTTTAACATAAAGTATCCGATTTCTTCAAAATTAGCACATCTGTACGAAGTCGCATTCAGGTATAATATCGGGAATAATTCGGGGTTACTGAGGGTTGTAGACAGAGATATCTTGTCTCTTCATACGTCGAAAACATGAATTCCACGAAACCTGTAACCAAAATGTAATTCAGTCACATAATTCAAATCTCGGTTATGTGTTTCCTGTACAATTTTGCTCATGTTGTTGATTTGTCATTATCGCTCTTTCACATTCAATCGATTTTAAAGACATTGACTGGAGTCCTATTTCGCAAGAAAACACTGATGTAAACGAGGCTGTAGATAAATTTTTAGTTGAATTCAACTCTGCCTATAATACATGCTTCCCGTTGGTTACCTATGAAACATCTAGTAAAAGTATTATTAAACCCTGGATAACCTGTGGTATTTTAACCTCAATCCATGAAAAGAACAAGCTGTACAGAAATTACCTGGCTAACAAGAACGACAACTCTCGAAAAGTTTATAGAACATATAGAAATAAATTGAATCATACTATTCGAGTATAAAAAAAACATTATTTCGGATCAAAATTTAACCAGTATAATCAAGATATAAAGGGAACATGGAAAGTGCTTAACCAGCTGATAAATCGTAAGAAAATCCAATTCGTTTATCATCGATGGTAAAGAAGAAACCGACAATCATACGATTGCAAATAAATTTAATGAATATTTTGGTACAATCGCAGCTAACTTAGACTCAAAAATATCTGATGTTGCACCAGTATTTAGTGAATATCTTGGCCCACTCATAGCTGAAAATGTTGTATTTAGTTCTATAAGTCATTCTGACAAAAAGGGCATTATTTTGTCCTTGAAATCGGCTGCTCCGGGCCAAGATGGAATTCCTATGTCGGTTGTCAAATTTGTAACAGAGTCTGTCTCAGTGCCTATTGCGCATATTGTCAATCTATCGTTTCGCACCGGCATCGTACCAGACTGTTTTAAAACCCCAAAGGTTACTCCAATATTTAAATCCGGTGATTCGACAGCTGTCAATAATTACAGGCCAATATCTGTTCTGCCATATTTAAGTAAGATTCTTGAAAAGCTTGTGGTTAACATGATGACAGATTTCCTAGACTGTAACGATGTTATTGCCAATGAACAATATGGATTCAGGCGTAATCATTCAACTTCCATGGCAGCAATCTCTCTTTATGATAACCTGGTAGCTGCTAAGGAATCACAAAATTACAGTGTGGTCACATTCTTGGATTTATAAAGGCATTTGATACCGTTAACCACAATATACTACTATCTAAACTTCACCACTATGGCTTTCGGGGCTTGAGTAACAATTGGATGAAAAGTTATTTATCGAACAGATCACAATGCGTGTCTTTCAATAATGTTTTATCTTCTACGTCTATCGCATGTGAAGTCCCTCAAGGATCGATCCTTGGCCCACTCCTCTTTCTGTTATATGTCAATGATATAGCCAATGCATCTGATCTACTACAGATAATTCTTTTTGCAGACGATACTAGCGTCGTATATTCATCGAAAAATCTTGATGAAACAGTCAAAACTATGTCTCTGGAACTAGAAAATCTCTATATATGGTTCTGTGTGAATCGTTTATCTCTCAATATCGACAAAACTAAATACATGATAATCGAGCCTAATAATAGAGTACGACTCTGGCTATATCAGGTCAGGAGATCGAACTGGTCAATACATTTAAATCTCTTGGGATATTTTTAAATAATAAATAAAACTGGACAAATCATATAGACTATATTTGTAAAAAAGTTGCCAGGAATGCAGGTATCATAAATCATGTAAAACACACGGTGAACAAGAAAACACTGTTTCTCTTATACTATTCTTTAATTTATCCCTATTTGACATACTGTAATATCCTAATATCCTATACGTGTGTAACACTTAAACCCGCTCAGTGTACTCCAAAAGCGGGTTATCCGAATTATCACTTTGTCAAACAAACTTGAACATACATTGCCGCTATTCCAAAAACTAAATATTCTCCCATTACCTCAGTTGAATCGATTTCTATATTTTGCCTTTGTCCATAAATGCCTGCTTCATCCTGAAACTACACCTATCCCATTTCACAATTATTTCACAAGATTAACTGCAATCCATACCTACGGAACTAGGAGTCAGCAGCTAAATATATAGGCCTCTATACTCATCCAACTTATCATTTTATACAATAAAATTAATGGGACCACGGGAATGGAACAAGCTACCCTCGTCACTAAAAACCATTATGTCAACTTCCTTTTTTAAATCAAGACTTAAAACCAATTTATTTGAATCACTATAACCCGTTTCCACGTTTTAACATTTCACTATAATTCAGTATAGTCTTCATTTAGCACCAACTTCCCGTGTCATGGATATGAATATATATATATATGTATATATACAGCCAATTACTAATTTTATATCTCAGATCAACTTAACTTCACTTTTCTTGGGATAGAGCAAGCCCCTTGGGGTTTTATTCCCGCCGCATTACTTTGACGAAATAAACGATTCATTCGCGAACGATAATTGGAAACGGTGCCTAAATCAACTGTGTAATTGGTGAATAAAATTTCATTCATTCATTCATACGTGCATTGATGTGCACATGATTACAGATTTCATGTGTTTGGGTCTGTCCTCAATTTTTTTAGACCGGATAAAATCGAAACTTGTAAAATAGGAAAAATCGCAACTCCTTAAATCATGGACCAAAATGTAATTACGTCACGCAGATTTGCTTAACCACATTTATCACTTTGAAACTTTACTCGAGGGAAATCAGACATAATTTAGTCCAGGCGCTCAGGTTTCGAATAAAACATCCCCAGAAATGAGAAACATTCGAGATTTGATGGAATATATATGTAAATGACACGTCTTCCTAAGGAGGTTACTTCACTGTAATTCCGTCACACGGTATTCCAGTGTCACGTGACAAGGTAGAAAACAGTTGTATTCCCTTTTTCTCTCATCCTACAGTTCTTAGTAATAGGGTTAGGAAAATGATATTCCAAAACAGATGTTACCGTGGACGAGTGATAACAGGGGTTCAAAACAACTGAAAACACAGTAACCTTGTAATTTCGTCACGCTGGAATTCATGAAATATTGACAATTCAAATGAGAAGTTGCAAAGACATAAACGAGATAAATATTGTCGCGGTTAGATTAAAAATGTCACAGTTTGCTGATGATACTTCACTCTTGATAGATTAATCATAAACATCCAACAAAACATTCAATACAATAGATATATATGGCATTGGGTAGGAAAGATTAAGTACAGTCAGATGGAAATGTTTGCTAATTGCAAATTTCAATAGGATACGGAATAATATTAGTCAACTGGATAGACGTATTCGCTGCTATGATAGAAACATCAAAATAGGCTTGAGGGTGCTTCTGTGTGAACAGGTCAATATTCGAAGGTAAACTACATTCAAGCCCTCGACTTACGATCATTTCTGGTAGTTATGAATGTCCTCTCTCCTTTGTTAACAGGTAGAGCTTCGCTCCTCTCAGTATTCCCATTATCTCTGGAGCTAGATCTGATTTTTTTCCTAAAACAGTTCTGGATTATCTTTTCTCGTGGCCCCCATTTTTAGCCCACCATCACTAGCTGTTCAAATCGCTTTTCGTCCGTGGTCCGTCGTCCGGCCTCCGGCGTCAGTCCGTAAATAATTCTTGTTATCGCGATTTCTCAGGAACTAATTGATGGATCTTTCTCAAATTTGGTACACAGGTTCCCCTTGGGGTCTAGTTGTGCAAGATACCTTTTCTGGTCCGATTCGAAAATCCAATATGGCCACCAGGCAGCCTTTTTGGATTTCCCCATGAAACTTTGTTATCGCGATTTCTCAGGAACTACTTCATGGGTCTTTCTCAAATTTGGTACACAGGTTCCCCTTGGGGTCTAGTTGTGCAAGATACCTTTTCTAGTCCGATTCCATAATCCAATATGGCCACCAGGCAGCCATCTTGGATTTCCCCATGAAACTTTGTTATCGCGATTTCTCAGGAACTACTTCATGGGTCTTTCTCAAATTTGGTACACAGGTTCCCCTTGGGGTCTAGTTGTGCAAGATACCTTTTCTGGTCCGATTCGAAAATCCAATATGGCCACGAGACAGCCATCTTGGATTTCCCCATGAAAATTTGTTATCGTTATTTCTCAGGAAGTACTGCATGGATCTTTCTCAAATTTGGTACACAGGTTCTCCATGGGATCTAGTTGTGCACGATTCCAAATTCTGGTCTGATTAGAAAACCCATTATGGCCACAAGGCAGCCATTTTGGATTTCCCCATGAACACTTGTTATCGTGATTTCTCAGGAACTACTGCATGGATCTTTCTTTAATTTGATACACAGGTTTCCCTTGGCGTCTAGTTGTGCAATATACCTTTTCTGGTCCGATTCGAAAATCGAATATGACCACCAGGCAGCCATCTTGAATTTCCCCATGAAACAATGTTATCGTCATTTCTCAGGAAGTATTGCATCGATCTTTCTTAAATTTGGTACGCAGGTTCCCCTTGGGGTCTAGTTGTGCAAGATATCTTTTCTGGTCCGATTCGAAAATCCAATATGGCCACCAGGCAGCCATCTTGAATTTCCCCATGAAACAGTGTTATCGTCATTTCTCAGGAAGTACTGCATGGATCTTTCTCAAATTTGGTACACAGGTTCCACTTGGGGTCTAGTTGTGCAACATACCTGTTCTGGTCCGATTCGAAAACCCGAAATGGCCACCAGCCAGCCATCTTGGATTTCCCCATGAAACTTCGTTCCTTGGGGTCTAATTGTGCAAGATACCTTTTTCGCTCCGAATCAAAAATGCAATATGGCCACAAGGCGGCCATCTTGGATTTCCCCATGAAACCTTGTTATCGTGATTTCCCAGGAACAACTACATGGATCTTTCTCAAATTTGGTACACAGGTTCCTCTTAAGATCTAGTTGTGCAAGATACCTTTTTCGCTCCGAATCAAAAATGCAATATGGCCACAAGGCGGCCATCTTGGATTTCCCCATGAAACCTTGTTATCGTCATTTCTCAGGAAGTACTGCATGGATCTTTCTCAAATTTGGTACACGCATTACCCTTGGGGTCTAGTTGTGCAAGAAAACTTTTCTGGTCTGATTCGAATATCCAATATGGCCACCAGGCAGCCATCTTGGATTTCCCCATGAAACCTTGTTATCGCGATTTCTCAGGAACAACTACATGGATCTTTCTCAAATTTGGTACACAGGTTCCCCTTAAGGTCTAGTTGTGCAAGATACCTTTTTCAGTCCGAATCGGAAATCCAATATGGCCAACAGACGCCATCTTAGATTTCCCCATGAAACTTTGTTATTGTGATTGCTCAGGAAGTAGTGCCTAGATCTTCCTCAGATTTGGTGCACAGGTTTCCCTTGTGGTCCAGTTGTGTAAGATACCTTTTCTGGTCCGATTCCAAAATCCAATATGTCCATCAGGCGGCCATCTTGGATTTCCCCATGAAACTTTGTTATTGCGATTTCTCAGTAACAACATCATGGATCTTTGTAAAATTTGGTACAAAGGTTCCCGTTGTCGTGTAGTTATGCAATATGCCTTTTCTGGTCCGATTCGAAAATCCAGTATGGCCATCAGGCAGCCATCTTGGATTTCCCCATGAAACTTTGTTATTGCGATTTCTAAGTAACAACATCATGGATCTTTGTAAAATTTGGTACAAAGGTTCCCGTTGTCGTGTAGTTATGCAATATGCCTTTTCTGGTCCGATTCGAAAATCCATTATGGCCATCAGGCAGCCATCTTGGATTTCCCCATGAAACCTCGTTATCGTTATTTCTCAGGAAGTAATGCATGGATATTTCTCAAATTTGGAACACAGGTTGCCCTTGGTGTCTAGTTGTGCAAGATACCTTTTCTGGTCCGATTCCAAAATCCAATATGGCCACCAGGCAACCATCTTGGATTTCCCCATGAAATTTTGTTATCGCGATTTCTCAGGAATTGCTTCATGGATCTTTCTTAGATTTGGTACACAGGTTCCCCTTGGGGTCTAGTTGTGCAAGATATCTTTTCTGGTCCGATTCGAAAATCCAATATGGCCACCAGGCAGCCATCTTGAATTTCACCATGAAACAGTGTTATCGTCATTTCTCAGGAAGTACTGCATGGATCTTTCTCAAATTTGGTACACAGGTTCCACTTGGGGTCTAGTTGTGCAAGATACCTTTTCTGGTCCGATTCGAAAATCGGAGATGGACACCAGCCAACCATCTTGGATTTCCCCATGAAACTTCGTTCCTTGGGGTCGAGTTGTGCAAGATTCATTTTTCGCTCCGAATCAAAAATCCAATATGTCCATCAGGCGGCCATCTTGGATTTCCCCATGAAACTTTGTTATTGCGATTTCTCAGTAACTACATCATGGATCTTTGTAAAATTTGGCACAAAGGTTACCGGTGTCGTCTAGTTATGCAATATACCTTTTCTGGTCCGATTCGAAAATCCATTATGGCCATCAGGCGGCCATCTTGGATTTTCCCAGGCAACTTTGTTATCGTGATTCCAAGTACTGCAGGGATCTTTCTCAAATTTGATACATAGGTTCCCCTTGGGGTCTAGTTGTGCAAAATACCTTTTTCGGTCTGATTCCAAAATCCAATATGGCCAACAGGCGCCCAAGTTGGATTTTCCCATGAAACATTGTTATCGTCATTTCTCATGAAGTACTGCATGGATCTTTCTCAAATTTGGTACACAGATTCCCCTTGGGGTCTAGTTGTGCAAGAAAACTGTTCTGGTCTGATTCGAAAATCCAATATGGCCACCAGGCAGCCATCTTGGATTTCCCCATTAAACCTTGTTATCGTGATTTCTCAGGAATAACTACATGGATCTTTCGCAAATTTGGCACACAGGTTCCTCTTAAGATCTAGTTGTGCAAGGTACCTTTTTTTCGGTCAGAATCGAAAATCCAATATGGTCAACAGACGGCCACCTTAGATTTCCCCATGAAACTGTGTTATTGTGATTGCTCAGGAAGTACTGCCTAGATCTTTCTCAGGTTTGGTACACAGGTTTCCCTTGTGGTGTAGTTGTGCAAGATACCTTTTCTGGTCCGATTCCAAAATCCAATATGTTCATCAGGCGGCCATCTTGGATTTCCCCATGGAACTTTGTTATTGCGATTTCTCAGTAACTACAGAATGGATCTTTGTAAAATTTGGCACAAAGGATCCCGTTGTCGTATAGTTATGCAATACACCTTTTCTGGTCCGACTCGAAAATCCATTATGGCCATCAGGCGGCCATCTTGGATTTTCCCAGGCAACTTTGTTATCGTGATTTCTCAGGAAGTACTGCAGGGATCTTTCTCAAATTTGGTACACAGATTCCCCTTGGAGTCTAGTTGTGCGAGAAAGCTTTTCTCGTCTGATTCGAAAATCCAATATGGCCACCAGGCAGCCATCTTGGATTTCCCCATGAAACCTTGTTATCGCGATTTCTGAGGAACACCTACGTTTATCTTTCTCAAATTTGGTACACAGGATTCGAAAATCCAATATGGCCACCAGGCAGCCATCTTGGATTTCCCCATGAAACCTTGTTATCGCGATTTCTGAGAAACAGCTACATTTATCTTTCTCAAATTTGGTACACAGGTTCCCCTTAAGGTCTAGTTGTGCAAGATACCTTTTTCAGTCCGAATCGGAAATCCAATATGGCCAACAGACGCCATCTTAGATTTCCCCATGAAACTTTGTTATTGTGATTGCTCAGGAAGTAGTGCCTAGATCTTCCTCAGATTTGGTGCACAGGTTTCCCTTGTGGTCCAGTTGTGTAAGATACCTTTTCTGGTCCGATTCCAAAATCCAATATGTCCATCAGGCGGCCATCTTGGATTTCCCCATGAAACTTTGTTATTGCGATTTCTCAGTAACAACATCATGGATCTTTGTAAAATTTGGTACAAAGGTTCCCGTTGTCGTGTAGTTATGCAATATGCCTTTTCTGGTCCGATTCGAAAATCCAGTATGGCCATCAGGCAGCCATCTTGGATTTCCCCATGAAACTTTGTTATTGCGATTTCTAAGTAACAACATCATGGATCTTTGTAAAATTTGGTACAAAGGTTCCCGTTGTCGTGTAGTTATGCAATATGCCTTTTCTGGTCCGATTCGAAAATCCATTATGGCCATCAGGCAGCCATCTTGGATTTCCCCATGAAACCTCGTTATCGTTATTTCTCAGGAAGTAATGCATGGATATTTCTCAAATTTGGAACACAGGTTGCCCTTGGTGTCTAGTTGTGCAAGATACCTTTTCTGGTCCGATTCCAAAATCCAATATGGCCACCAGGCAACCATCTTGGATTTCCCCATGAAATTTTGTTATCGCGATTTCTCAGGAATTGCTTCATGGATCTTTCTTAGATTTGGTACACAGGTTCCCCTTGGGGTCTAGTTGTGCAAGATGACTTTT
>JAVTVY010056478.1:0-31967 GCA_036873755.1 Hanleya hanleyi
AATGAATTCAGTGACGGGTATAAAACGTTTTACACACCTCGATCTGTCCGAATGTCACACTCGCACAGTGTCAAATCTCTCCAGTCGACTGATGGAACGAAAACGAAACTGCCTCCTCGTCTCTCCTTTTCAAACTCTCTCACCGGCATTGCACTATAATTTTGGCAGTGCGGTTCAGCCGATCTTAAAACATGACGTCTTTTCGTAAATTTGGTGTATTTCATTGGCTATCAGAACCGAAGATGAAGTGGGCATATTCCGTGACTACGACCTGTGCCATATTGACCAGTTTACAGACAAAACACAATCTTTCGAAGAAAATCTCTCAAGATATCAGCAGAAGTGTTGTCCAGGAAACGCATTCGACATATTCTTCAATATCTGTACCTAGAAACGGCTCGTCGTGAGATTAATTCAGAGAAATTATTCGAAACTAGGTCGAACTACTTCATAGCGCATTCAATAAACGGAGTGACGCGGAACTTTCAGTCATTCTCTCATTTTGCGCAGGGTTGTTGTAATGAAAACCATACCGCTTGGATAGATCGCACCTCTGAAATTACCCATAAGCCAGTTCACCTAGCATGGCAAGAAACAGGGAATTTTCCCTGTTTAAAAAAATATATAAAATGAACCCTGTGAAGACCAACACCTTGGTAAATCAACCAACCTCTCAATACCAGCATTTTTCATCATGCACATGGTCTCAATGCTTAAATTAAAGTATTTTGAACCTTGATAAACCAGAACCCTGTCAAAACTGACTCTTATGATCTGGTCCCAAGCATGGTCAGTATACACAGCTTTCACAGCAAAAAGGTAGGAGACCACATTATGTGAACAGATTCATGAACGAGAGTTCATCAACTGTTTACTCTTCTATAATAGCAAAATAATGAACTGTTACATGAACTTTCTGACTGGCTCTTCCATTTTTCTCCATTACCTAATGAAAAATACTTAAATTCATGGTCCAATTTAATTAGTTGCCTACTTTGGCACTTGTCAAAAATCTGCAAAAAGACCCATTCTCATGATGCGATTTGTAGTAACAACTTGTAGAATACAACTCGATCGCATCATGAGAACACTCATACGATTTTGCTACAAATTTTGCTACAAATCGTATGAAATAGAGCAGGTCCTATTTCCTGCGATTACATGTAGTTGCGTGCTACAAATCGGGGGATTCCCCCACCAAGTTGTTACTACAATTCATGTCGTGAGAATGGACCTTAAGCTTCAAAATTGAGGAATATTTATAACTTGTGACAACTGGCATATTTTCAACTTCAACAGGTTAAATTGCCAAGGTAATCATTAAGATCGGCATAATGGTTCTTTCTTTAAATATTCGGGTAATTTGATGCATATTTACCCGTGCATATTTATCCTATTTATACCAGGTATCGTTAATTAGACATATTCCTTCACGTTGAGGCATGGACAGAATTGAAAATCAACTACCCAAAATGTATGTACTAAGCTTCACAGGTCAGGCAATTTCAACTTTATATCGTAACACCCAGATTACTTTACTCACCATTCTGTACTGATTAGCCTCATTGTTACCGGCAGGATTCTTTGTGCTGTCTCCAACATTGTAGCCACCTCTGTTATTATTCTGTAATGTCAAACAAATATGCAATCAAGTATAATGATGTTTTCGAACAATTCAGATCATATTTTGGGATGAATATTACAACAGGAGAACTCTCCTGAGAGTGTTTTCCGCTTTATGCTTCTTCTTTGATAATTTCTTTGTGAATTGATGTGTTTTACGGAAATAATCCATTTAATGTCAGGGATTTTTATTTCGCTCTATCCAAGTCTAGCCAATAATTAATCAATAATTAACACAATTAGTTTTCAAATATAACTTCAATAATTAACACAATTAGTTTTCAAATATAACTTCAATAATAAACATAATTAGTTTTCAAATGTAACTTCAATAATTAACAATTAGTTTTCAAGTATAACCTCAATAATTAACACAATTAAGTGTCAATGTAACTGCAATAATTAATATAATTAGTTTTCAAATGTAACAATGTAACTTAAATAATTCACACAACTATTTTTCAAAAATAAGTTCAATAATTAACACAATTAGTTTTCGAATGTAACTTCAATAATTAACACAATTAGTTAATACAACTTCAATAATATTTACAATTTTAACTGTGTAATACAATGGGAGGCTTAGTTGCTCAACAGGACTCTGGAGGAGAAGATAAAAGGGAAGTGCTGGTTCTGTCAGTTGACTGGTTAACTGGATTGGCAAACAGGAAGAGGCAAACACAGGATCTGATTGGATCATTGAGATTGTGTAAGTCTCCCATAATTGCCTCAACTTTAGTTTTGATGTACATGTACTGTTTACTGTGAAGTATGTTACCAATTTCTTTGGCAATATAACACGAATAACTAGAACAAGAAGTCCATAAATATTATTGTTAACAGCATATGTATGACTCAATCAGCCCATTTTACTAAGTTTGGACATATCATTCACTCATTACTTCCCACATAGAACCCTTTATTATCCCCACTGTATGACCCACATATAGAACAGGTATAATTTTATAATTAGGCAGAATAATAAACTATCTGCATGCACTCAGAACTGTACAATATGAGTAACATGAGGCAGTAATCTATTATCTGTAACCATTGACCTCAGAAGACACAGTTGATCAGCCAAGGTGACATCTGATGCAGTAGTCGTGACAGATAATAGGATAAGGCGATATACAATACTGATAAACATTGTTACATGTATGTTGGGACTACTTTATTCTTCATGTTTATGTACATGTAAGTGACAGGCTATGCTGGGCGGGACAGGTAAATAGATTGGGAATAACTGCCTCTCTAAAATGAAGATTAAAAAAATTGTTGCTGGATAAAATCAAGAATATAGACAGGGCTTGAAAAGAGGGATGCCTACATCCACAAATGCATGTA
The DNA here is from genome assembly GCA_036873755.1 of Hanleya hanleyi. Lineage (NCBI taxonomy): Eukaryota > Metazoa > Mollusca > Polyplacophora > Lepidopleurida > Hanleyidae > Hanleya > Hanleya hanleyi. Next base: position 2,971 of record JAVTVY010056478.1, read on the forward strand.
AAATTGTCTGCTGTGCATGTACAATTTTTAATGTATTTCATGTATTATTTGGGCGCACACTTATAGGTAAATGTGCATGTAAACAACTTTGTTGACCTCGAGCCCTGATAGAATATTAGACTAAGAAAAAAATTTCTAAAACGACAATGGACATATCTGCATTGCATGGTATTGTCTTGTATCTAATTTACATTATAATACACATTAACATGAAATTGAAGGAAAACTCGCCTGAACATATTTTCCACTCTTCATCTCCTCCTTGATAATTTTGAATTGATGTGTCTTACAGGAACACTATCTCCGGAATGACAAAAACAAGAGTGCTGAAACTCCATGACTCTTTACCTTATCATACTGTGGTAATTTTGAGCCTATTTGCAAGACCTCCTGAGCGGAGTATCATGGGCAAATTCAAAATGGCAGCCATGTGGAATACCAGAGAAGTGACATTTTCATCATATTTCTTCAAAATTCTTACTTTTTTACATGGAAAAGTGGGTAAAAGGTATTTTATTCCATATCAGATTATTATTTACTAATATATCAGCCAGTTTTTTAAGTAGAAAACACATAAATGAAAAAATTGAAAATTCTGAACATCGTCCCAAAAATGCCTTTTCTGTAAACGACGTCATTGTGACATCATCATAAATGCCATCTTGGCGTTTTTATTACATTTTCTAATAGAGCTTGACCCAAAGATATAGTGTGGTAAGTTTCAGCACTGTTGCTTAGGGGTAGCAAAAATATATAGGGGCACTTCCAGGTCCCCCCCCCCCCTTGCAGTACACCCCAAATCGCTCAGGCCAGATAGGCTTTTACAGTATATAACCTATGTCTTCTGAAGACTTTGGAGTGTACATGTATTGATGGATTATCAAAGAAAAAACAACCCTTATTAGCTCCTTGTTAAGAGAGTAGTTATCACTAACCTGCTTAGATAATTTATCAACCTAAATTAATTATTCTAAAATAAGCCACATGTACATAACAGCATTGATCATTCTTAAACACCTCCCTTCATGTTGCATAGGAAGAAATGAAAAGAATTAACCGCCCAAAGATTTGCAGATGAGGATCAGAGTTGGTCATACCTGACTTCGTCTCAGACTGACATCAGGGAGTCCTGTGTGTGCGTGTGTGAGTGCAAGTGAGTTATATGTTTGATAATATATAACTTTTGTGTTTATCCAGAGGGCCTCAAGGGAGAACAGTCTTCTGACTGATTGTTGTAACCCTCGAAAAATAAAGAATTTATTATTATTATTATTATTATCAGGTGAGAACAGGCCAGTCTAGTCAGCAATGTTAATAAATCAAAATCCTATATATGCTTCTCTATCGTATGGTAGCGACCATACGATAGAGAAGCATATAGGATTTTAATTGATTAACATTGGTCTAGTCAGATAGCAGGGATAAAATTTCCATCTGCCTATCTGTCTCTGACAGGTACTTTCTGTGTGTGACAGGTAGAACAATATGGTACCGGTCTCTGGTGACAGGTAGCCAAAACAATACATATACATGTAGTTGGTTTCACAAAAAAAGCTTGTGGGTCAACTGAAACTCAAAACTACAAATACAACCAAGCAATATATCAGCCTCTGTGACTGTGAATAGTTTTGTTAATAACTTAAGGTAATCCCTCTAATAATTCAATCCTCCTATCAAAATTTTGGGGAACAAATTCAATTATCTGTTCTAATTAATTTGATCAATCTCTAAAATCATTGAAATAACAAAGGAATATTGGATTATCTGCACAAGTCTGAAATATTTTTGGACCACCTTCTTGTTTTAATTAGTTGGATCACCACCAGAGTTTATGGTGGGAAATTTAGAGGAATTACAATAGTTGGTTTCAAATGGAACTAAAAAAAAACAAACAAAGTATAAGCAGGCAAAATATCAGCTCATGTGACGGTGAATAAATTGGTAATAACTTGGTAACATTTAGTGATATATTGCTGTCTAAAATATGAAGATTAGACATTTCTCAGGATTTATATGAGGTCATGGACCATAAAAGCAATATGGTTTCTCAGTTGAGGGTGTTCTGCTTACTATCTGGAGAAGACAGGTAGACATCTGTTTAACTGGTCACCGGAAACATGTACATTTTTTTCTTCCAAATTTTTCAAACATTCAAACCTGGGATAGTGGCAAGAACAATGACAACCAAATATAGATGACACAAGACAATGGGATTGATAAAGTTATACTGACCTGAGAATCAAACAATCTGTTTGCGTTGGTTCTGGTGGCCGATTTCTCATTCAGACGGTTGTTACTCCCACGAGGAATGTGTAGGTACAGGTCAGCATGAACCAAGGAGATCATCAGTAGACATGGCAAACTATAACTACCGATCGCCATGGCAATGCTCTGCAAAATAAAATAAAAAGTTAAGTTATTTGGCAATAGTCCAAGGCATTTTTGGGACCAGGCTGCTAACTTCAGGGACATATGAACTTCAGGGTCACATGGAGATGGGGACATAACTCTTGGTTAACTATCAGAGCAGCTTAAAACTATCATCGGGTTCTTTCATTGTAAGAGGGTGGTCTCCTTAAGTGGTGTGAACTTTGAGTGTAATGGGACTGTTTGCATCCAAGAGATGTAGGCCTGTACCGGTAAGAACTGGTTTCCACATCCCCGCGACTCTATGGGAGTCTGTGTTGAAACTCAAAGTATACACACCTTAAGCTTGAATCAAGCATTGGAAAGTGCATACACAGTTTGAAGTATCTGTATTAAGGCAGTGACGTCACTGGACCTAAATATGATTGCAACAGACCATCATGGAATACCATGCCTTATTTGCAGTTTACTCTGTGTAATAAAATCGTAAAAAATTACAATAAATATTTTCCGACACTGTTTGCAATGGTCTTTCATTTGATGGAAACTTTACATGATGGTTTATGATCACTTTAAAACCGCTTACTTATTACGTTGGCCAGCACACCTCCAGAAAATTATATTCTCAATATTTCACGGCAAGGCAACAAATAATCTACCTTGTTGGAAAGACTGATTTGTCCTGTTGAAATTATCGGGAAAATTAACATGAAGGCGAAGGATGGCTTAATTTCGAACCATCTGCCTGACAGACAATCCGCTGTTCCAGCTGTCTTCTATATTTTTCTTTGTCACATTTTCTAGAAAGAATTTAAATATAAATGACACAACCATATCTTCCAAGGAGGAATAACAACCAATCAGTGGCCTCCCTGTTTTTTTCTGCACTATTCCATCTTCTATGCAAAATAATACATTGTACATGATCATGTCGTCTAAACGAGATGGTAAGGCAGAATAGTATGCATGTGCTCAACCTTCCAGTGATGTCACTTTCGTTACACCAATATAGAGATCTCCGGGAAAGCAACAAAGCTCAGAACTCTGCGCCGAAAAATCGGGCCGTGCATTATATTGTTTTTTGTCTTTTGAGGCACAATATCTTTATAATTAATCACGTATTCGGAATATAATTCTCTGAAGTTTGGCATGCGCGTGTGATGTTCAATATGAAAATATTATGGAGTCATACGCTGGAGTATCGGTGTAAAATGAAATAATATCCTCGCTGAGTTAAGCCTAATTGATCGGAGCCGGACATTTTTTTTCTAACAGACATTTTTCCCCTTTACACCTGTATCTAGTTCTTATTTGTGTTACAAGTAGGTATCCCTGCCCCCGCCCCTCCCCTCCCTTCCCAGTCATGATATAGCTGAAAAAATGTTGAAAACGACCTTAAACCCTAATCACTCACTCTTATTTGTGCGAGCGGTACCAGGTCTATATGAGTGAGCAAATATTTTGCAGAGATTCTAACCATCCACTGAAATCTACCAGCTAAAAGAGACAAATCTCATTCGATCCAGTTTATCAGGCCTTGCATATTGACGGGATGATTGTATCCTTTAACCTTAAATCAGCCCCGTAAAATGCAGGATCTGGTTTATTGATTTTAAATTGTCATCTTTTTCATCCCGAGCACAGTAGCTGACGGATATGGTGTCATAGTAGATTTGCCTAAGTATTTCCCCTCATGCATGTAAATGTAGCTTTCAGAATAAAGAGAAACCCAAATGGTCTAGAAACAAGAAAATAAATTTCCTTCAGGATTGTGAGTGAGCTGCCATTTACCACGTGTGATTGATGAGCTATGAAACTGGCGTCATCCAGCGGAAAGATACAATAGCATGATAGAGGGACACGTGATGACGTCACTCCCCCGCTGTTCCCCCCTCTGAAAAGTCTACAATTAACATTGAAGTTAATGAGATTTATCATAAAAAAGTACAACTCAATTACCATTCTAACATATATGTTGGGGAGCTAAGATATCTTCTGCGTCTGAAAGTTTGGTAATTTTCTCATACTTAGTTCCATATTTCAAAGCAAAAATTGTGTCCCGTCCTATCTGCCTCCATGTTATCTTACCCCCAGTTGAATTTCGGCTGGAGGCTAACAGATCAGCCAAATCTTTTGTTCTCTGTGAGACCCGTGTTCCTTTATCATGATATTTACGCTTAGCACTATACAGGCTAGATTGATTTTACCCATGCTAGCAGGATTACTATCCATACCGCATTACGGAACAATGTCCACTTAAGGATCATCCGGATATTCGACATTTTTGAAACTTTTTGCCAAGTCTAAATTTCCAAAAACGCCCCTCAGCATTATAATGCCCAAATTTTATGACACAATGATACCATGAGACATGAAATGACAAAAAATGTATTTCTTTTTTTTTTGAATTTTTTTTCAAAACATTTGTGAAGCAAAAATGTAATGAAATGACAACGAATTTGGTGAAGCGACTTTCAGAAAATAAATACTATAACAGGCCAGGAAAACGATAAATAAACTGAGTCAACTAAGTTTTGGAGGTCCTACGAGCGAAATTATCCATTTCGCCTGTAGCACGTGGCCGCACTTACATATTTCGACTGTGCACGTGAACACAAAATACGGCTGAAATTTCGCCATTTTTCCTCCGACGTCACAAGGAAATAAAGATAATTCAATAGAAAATAAACTACAGTAGATATTAAATTCAAATTTTTCACAAATACACAGTTAGATATGTACTTTTAAGTCCATCTGTTAGCAAAGAAATCGAATTCAGCGCTTTGAAACCACACAGGTCGGAAAGTGACAGTGCATGCTTCTTTCCCAAACAAGGTGACCCATCACATGTTAATAACATTCATACGCGCAATTAGGCATGTCGAAGATACCGTCCATAACATGTATAAACATCAAAGAGGCATCGTAATTCAGTAAAATATGGTGATATTTAGAATACAAAATATTTAATTGGATAGTTTCAATGGTGAAAATCATTTTTGGAAACCTCCCTAGAGAAGTACTTTTTCCAGCCGCCTTACTCTAATATCCTGTCGCCGCCTTCTCGAGAAATCGCGCGAGATTTGATAATTTGGTCAAACTCAAGGAAAAACAGGTCATCCATCTAATTACATCAAATTTAGACAACAAAGATGGTAGTATAGTGAATTTCGGTGAGTAGCCCTCACACCTGAATGTTTGTGCATTCCGATCGCATGTTCTGAAAGCGTTTGTCGATGAGAATGGGTGAACATAAACTTGCTTACCTCGTTGGTGTTAACCCTCTGCACCACGTGCCAAAAACAACAACAACACGAAACAACACGTTGAATGACTGTCTCATTCAGATGACTTTGATTGACGGGTGTTCAGTTTTTTGCGAAGGGTTAATGCATCGAGGCCGGAAAAAGTCCACCTGAGCAGGAAGGAATGTGAATCGCCATTTTCCCAAACAATTCAGTTTGCTTGACCACGTGTAGCATTCTATTTTCCAACAACTTCAAGTAGGTCATTCTTGTTTGACCTCAACGAAGAGATGATTCAACTTTATTCGTGAGTTAAACAGTCACCACATTTCTCCAATTTTCAAATTTTACTTCAAGAAATCCACCACATTTTTGATCAATTTTGTTCCACAAAACCATTTTTTCGCATTAGTTCAAAGAAATACTCGTATTTTCTTGTGTTTGATTGTGTTTCCTATCTTTCTGGGATGAAATAATGCGCCCTTGATAATTTAGACTTTAGTGCCTTTTTGAAAATTTCAACCAGACAAAAAAATGTCAAAATCTCTTTCATCCCCCTTGTCCTTAACCCAAAGTGGTTATTGATTCGTAGAAAAGATTGAATAACCCAAAGTGGTTATTGATTCGTAGAAAAGATTGAATATCCTGCTTGCTCTATAATTTATACCATATTATGTAAACAATATATATGGCACATATAAAAACTCTCGGTTGTAAACATATCTGCCAAAAATGCTGTACTTCAGCAACGTAAACTGGACACTCGATAACCCACATAACATTGGAAACCGAACCGAAAATCACTGATTGTCACTCACTTTAGTGGCGAAACTCTTTCTCCATATACTTTGTCAAGTTTCATTCATTCAATGAACATGAAGAATCATAATTTCAAACCATACTCACGTCACTGTTTTTTCTACTTATTATGATAAAACTTGTCTAACCAGCAAAACCACACTCTCTCTGGCCGACACTTCCACAACTGAATTTTCCGCCCCACGTTTGTTGAGTTTGACAGGTGCGCGTATTCATCCGCGTGATCAGTCTTGTAAATTCTTGTTTCTGTTCATGCAGTTATCGAACGTGCTAAGTGTTCTAACAAACATGTACTTAGCATATCATATCTGCCTACAGAAGCGGCGAAACTAAACTGGGCGACAGTTAACAATCCAATCGTGGACTATATGTTTGTGCGGAAGTATTCTGGTGAAGCGATTAGGTGAGTCAGTCTAAAGGAAAAGGAAAATGGAGAATGACATCATGACATCAGAAAGTCGTGACGGAAACGGTCTTTGACCGGCATTGTGGAAGCTAATACTAGAGATAATTATCGGAACTTCTGTGGTAAACATTTCCCTCGAGAGTAGAAGCTGGCATTTCCTCCAGCAGACGCTGTCAGTGTCATTCAGAGTGAAATTTTGAGTGATCCCCTCTCCCTCACAGTTCCTTCCATTTGTTTTAGCAGACGACGCTTCAGCATTCACAAAATTTGTAAGTTTTTCAGCAGTACAATTTAATTCATTTAGTAAAGCGTACTCTATATTTATCTACTGATCAACGTGGGAAATTATAACATTGTTCTTTTAACTTTATGAATGACAATGACATTTTCTAATATATTTCATTCAATTTTCAGTTTTGTCCAAGTGAAAGACAATAAAGATGGGATGTGGATATTACAGGCATGTGAAGAAGTACCTGTTAGTGCACATGGTCTGTTTGATCAGTGTAACATTTGCTGATGTATATCTACACAACCCCAGGTAAATTATTTATGTTTTGCTCTTGAGGTTTGCCATGTAGTTCAATTTTCCGCAATTTCAGAGATGCCTGGCACTGTACTTCCATTGACTTTATTGCCTTAATTAATACTAGCCAATAATGCAAACTTACTTCACTTCAGTCTTGCACAATACTGTCACTGTATCATGTCTTGGAGTATGGTCTTAGAGTTACCCCTGGGAATTATTTTATACAAACTTCAAAGCATAGCCAAGTTTACATGGCTTCGTTCGTTCCTATTCAGCCATGCTTCCTCTTATTGAATTACATGTACAGTACGGGACCACAAGGCTCCATGGGTCGTACGGCTCTATCCGGCAATAAAACAACCCTTCCCCACTCTCTGGCCACTACTTTTACGTAGTTTGGCAAATAAATTGATTACCAGGAGGAGCTTTATGTGTCTGCAATCAATCTTCAACGACCGATTGACTTTTTACGAGTACCGCCGCCTTCTTCGTACAGGTCACGTGATCGGTACGCTGCGATACATGCTGATCACGTGACCTGTATGAATAGTAATGAGAAATTCAATCGGCAGTTGAGGTTTGAAGACTGATTGCAGACACATCAGGTCCTCATGGTGATCAATTTACTTGCCAAACTAGGTAAAAGTAGTGGTCAGAGAGTGGGGAGGGGTTGTTTTATTGCCGGATAGAGCCGTACGGCCCATGGAGCCTTGTGGTCCCGGACTGTGGGCCTACATGTAAATTCAATAAGAGGAAGCATGGCTGAGTAGGAACGAACGAAGCTATGTAAACTTGGCTGAGCATCCTAGGACTTGTTCCAGTTCCAGTCACCAAAATTTTCATTGTAACGTTTTGTTGATGTCATGGCACCATTTTGATTCTTGATGTCACATGAATGCGTTGCTCCCAGGTGGCGATGCATATGAAACCAGTTAAAACCTCTCTAGTTGGAAAAGTTCTGGGATGCTTTGGTATTTTTATATAAAATCCATGATTTGTATTCAATCCGGTAATGAATTCCCTACTGGCATTAAAATTGAAGTTAAATGCTTTTAGAAGATCTGCCCCGATGATTGGCCATGACAGTTGCATCCCAGCAGTTTGTTCTCCTGGTCTTTTTCCTATTTCTTCAGCATCATAAAATATTTGTAATCAATGATAACTGGATTGTTTTCAAGCTGATGTTACCAAAATTATACTAAACATGAGAATACATGTGTAATGGTCCTTTCTTGGAATGGTAGGGTAATTTGATCTATTTTTACCATATCGACACCAGTCATTGATAGTTTAAAAATTGTCCCATGCTGAAGAGATAGGAAATAAACCAGCACAATGAACCACTGGGAGCCACACATCTGTCACAGCTATCAAGGAAAATCTATTGTCAAGGAATTAACTTCAATTTAGCACAAATGTGGGATTGTGATGAACAACATTTTAAAGTAATTTATAAATATGTCTTCATTTTTGGAAAGTTTGACATGTAAGGATCTCCAAACCGGGAACACAGTGTGTAATATATAGCTTGTCGGGTAGCTTTTCCAGGTTCAACAATGTTCCCTACATATTGTGTTTTACTTTACATGACGAATAGGCCTCATTTTTGGACCGATAAAATCTTCAAATTCAGAAACTGCTTAGCACATTTCAATACTGGCTAGTATGGCTACCAATTTCAACATGCCTGATTGCGATTCAGCACATTAACTGGTGTTAATTGCTGAGTGCTAATATTGATATCCAAGGCCATGGTTTGGTCGATTACATGTAATGGCAGACACATATCAACATAATGGTCTGTTAATCATATCAACATACAAGATTATACAAGCATACCTGATACTGCTACAGCATGCATTGAAAGCTTATTAACACAGCTTAACTTAGAGAATTGGATTTTGCTTAATGAACAATTATCGAATTGAATTTATTGTCCAATTGATAAGTGGTTAAGGACAGGTTTACTTCCAACTTATTAGTGTGTGAAAGAATGTCTCTGTTATGATCTTGTAAAACTTGCATAATATTATTTCATCTGCCGGATTATCTGTTCACAGTGAAAGTATTATTCATTGAGCCGTAAAATTATTGGAGCCATGATACATGTAATTGTCTCTTGTCAGTTAGGCCATAAAAAGCTAATTAAATTTTTCTCAAGTATCGCCGAAAAAATGTTTTGACCTCTGCCCAACCCTGATAGTGCAAGTTGCATTATGTTATTCTTTTCATTTCCAGGGGCTCAAATAATCGACTTGATGAGGAAGGAAGAGAAAGAAACAATCAAAATAGGTACAATAGATTAATTGTCTTCTTGACAGTTTGAGATTATATATGTGATAAACATCTCATAGACTTTCCCTGATTTTCTTATTACCTGTATCACTGGAATTCACAGAACATACAGTACGGTAATTCCCATAATAATTCAATGACAGAAAGTTCACTTTTCAACTCTGTTATTCAAACACAGAGAGAAAGTAACATTCCTATTCTTTATTCAAATTGAAGAAAAGTCATATAATAATGACAAAATGTGACACTTTGTAGCTAGTGCCATGGAGAATATTGCCAGTTTTATGCAGGGTATTAGCCAGAAATTTGAAATAGGGTGTCTCACCCTGTACTATCCTAGCACTTTAGACCGAGGTCGAGGGGCCGCCTAGGCCCCCGAAGCTCTGGGCCCCTAGAAAGCATTCTAGCCCATTTCTGGCATCTAAATATAAAGATTATCCCTGTCACTTTCAGGGCTTTTTCCAAATATTTTATATTCAAAAATACCTTTGTTAAAGATTTTTTTTTTATATTTTGGGACACATTCAACAATCAGCTGATTGTCCATTTAAGAATTTCCGCGAAGGAGGCAAGGAAATGAATTTCACAAATTATTTCATAGAATAAGTGAAAAACAGAAATGTGAAAGTAGGAAAGAAGTAAATTAATGCAGAATCCATCCCATGGCATTTTCATATTTATAACAACAACAGACTGTATTAGCGAACCTTTAGTAATAAATATGATGACATGATGTTGCTGTTGTTGCTGTCAAAACATGGTGACATTCCGTGGGAATAGAACTTAGAAAGAAATGAAACATGAAATTTCCTGTCTCGTCAGTCCAGGACGACCATTCTGGCTATACATATCACAGGTCATGGTATTGTCGAGCTCGCTGTAATTCAACCACGGGAATGTTTTGGCCCAACGAGGGCAAAACTTTTTAATCTGCACTTGTGGTCTTTTGGGGTCGACGCTATCACTGTCGTTCGTGTAGGTACTGCGAGTCTGGAAGATCATGGCGACTTGTCCCTGGCCTCCTCTTCACTCCCAGATTCCGACTGACAGACCCTAATTTAAAAAAGATGTTATTTAACCCTGCCTCCGGTGGTGGACCATGTTTTGACATTTTGGATACCGTTTGCAAGATAATTCCATATTAGGTAATAAGCGAGGACCGTACCACGTTCTCAGTTGCTTCTATATTATACATGTAGTCCCATTTAATGTAGCGTTAGACAGTCAGAGACTATGTATAAATGTGCAGAGCATCTAGGAATCGGGTTAGCCTCGATTTGAAGTTAGAGCCTGGGAATTCCCAAATGGAGAAAACCCTGCACAGAAAACAAGCAACAACAATGCAGTTTTGCGTGATGAAAATAATTTTTATTGGAGTGAATATCGACCCATTCCAGCATTCGTTGTTTTTCTGAGCATTTCTTATACCTTTCAAAGCAACCCGTCTACAGTACAATGATTTATATTGACAAAAACGTGCTACCCGTCTCATCCCGATGATGCTCGTCTCAATGTCAAATTTAGAAACTGCCCATCTCAAAGACGGGGAGACGCATTGCTGGCTAATACTATGGTTTTATGCCATTTTTGCTGCATTTCCGGTGATCGAATTATTAGGGGAATTACTGTATATGCCACAACTTAATGGAGTACTCACCAGTATGTGAAAATGAGGGATAGGTCAAATTGAATAATCAGTCAGAATATAAAATGGGGAAAAATATCAGCTCTTGTCTTGAATATTTAGTCTTGTTGAATCTTCAAATTTTTCATATTTCAGTTGAATACATTAAATTTTTGATCATAAATTTTAAGAGCAAAATTTATTTCTTGTATTCCCAGACTTTTGCATCTCAGAAGACTTCCATACACAACTGCTGATGTTGTCTTCAAGTTGATCCATATCGAATGATGTATCTTTCCTCTATTTCAGATTATTTGACTCTCAAAACAACAATAGGGGTGGCTACAATGTTGGTAGCTTGTACTATTATGCTGGCTCTAAATTATCCATTGAATGGTAAGTTTAACACCTCAATCTAGGTGAACAATCTAATTATTCAATCACTGTACTACATGTATTAATATGTAGTACAGTGATTGAATTAAATATTGAATTGTGATTGAATTGTAGAGATTTACAGTGATTAAATCACCACCAATTCCCAAGTTTTCCCCCTCATTTGGTGATAATAGCTAATAGCTAATAGCTAACAGCTAATGTTGTATTACTTATCTTGTCTTATATCCAGGAAATAACAGAGAGATAGTATTTTATTTGGGTGATATTTTTGGGGGATCAGCTTCCTGTTATAATAACCATAGATTTCATCTCCACCTGATTTTATTGTGGGAAATTTCGCTTCCTGTGGTTAAATAATTAGATCTTTCATTGTACATGTAAAGTAACTCCCAACCTGCACATCCCAATTCACCAGGCCAATTTAAAAAAATTATATTCTTGTTTTGTGCAGAAGCAAATAGGGGCCATGATGATTTTTTTTTTAAATGTCTAGATAGTAAGTTGAAATTTCGAGATAATAAATATAAATATTTAGTAAGTAAGTCAAAATTTTGAATATAGTCGATATTTTGATATACTAAGTCAAAATTTCAAGTAACTAAGTTAAAATTGTGATATATTAATTCCAAATTTCTGCTTAATAAAATTAAAATAGTCGAAATTTAAAGTTAGTAGGTTAGTATTTCTCTGATACATGTAGAGAGTCTCAAAAGACTTAATAACTTGAAATTTTGAGTTAGCATATGCCTACTATCTTGACATTTTAAAACAAATTAATTTCATTATGTCCCCTGGATGCTACCGAAGTTTCCTAGTATTCATGTATGATCATTTTGCAGGGAGGCAATGTAGTGTGAACATGATATATCCTACTTACTGGTATAAAATTTGAATCATTCTTTTTTTTTTGCTTAAAATATAAAATAGTGATGCCAGAAGAAATGATTTATTTCTTTTACATATTAACAACATGGTTAGAAGTTAGAACTTCACTGTCTGAAAACTAGGCCTGGCAGGCGGCAATTGCTATGGTTCAGATGATCGTTGATGCAAAACAGTTACACTCTGATAAACAAGTGAAGACAATTTATGCATGAAGCGAAGTGATTTGATGGTTCCCTGTGCATGTATGTATGATACATCCAGATATAAACAAATTAATGCGTATGTTGTGAGTCACAAGACTAGTTCTCATTGAAAATTATTCTATTCCATCTGAGTCACTCTCAGATTTGCGTGACTACATGTATATGAACTTTGCTTTTACTTCCTGGTAAAGACTTCCTTTCTTGCATGACCTTTTTTATTTCTTGTCTTGGCAGATTACCTTATGAACATACAGTCACAAGTTACTGAATCTACATGATGTATTAATGGCAATTATGCTTAATGACAGCTTATTGTTTATTCTTTAAATTTCAAAATTATGTTCTCCTTAGTTTATAGTACATGGATGTTGTTTATGTGGACAAATTTGAAAAGTTAGGATTATCACTGTAATTTAACTGTTTTACATACACGTAGGTATTTTGATGGTCATACTTGAGTGCATTTTTGCATAATTGTTAACAAAGAATGTGTAATAAAATTGTTTTATACCAAAAACTATTTGTGAAGTGACTTATGAGAATTTGACATTGCTTACATACTGCATATTCTCTAATCAAAAATCCAGAATAACACTGAAGTAATTCAGGCAATTGCCATTTGAAAATGAGGGGAGCACTATGAACTGAGCTCCAGAAGATATTTTGGAGAGGGAAACATTATTTTGGGAGAGTGATTGTACATGTATACTCAGAAAGCATAAATTTTAAAACTGGGCAGAGTGATTTTCAACATTATTGAAACCACAATTAGGAGAGCTATGGTATTGGAGTGTGATCACACATCTCGAATGGCAAGGCCTGGTAATAGTTCTAATTATTTAATTATTGAAAAACATTTCAATCAGCTCCTATTCATTGGCCATACGCACTTATAGTAAAACTCTCTGATTATTGAATCATGGAACCCAAAAATATTGGAGTGATCAAATTTATTAGAATGGAAAGTTGATAAAATCAGACTAAAACAGGACTGTATAAAGGACCATTTGCAGTATGTAGTTCAGAAGGTGATTACATTTATTAGAGTGACTAATCCTAATCTTGGTCAAGTGATAGAGTAAAGGAGTTATGGGAAACACGATGTGAGTAGTTTTGTTAGTACATAAATCATCATGATCATAGGAAATTAACAGGAATGTAATATTTTTATAGACTAAGTGGATTTATTGGACACGAGCTCTTGCAGCTAAATCTGCTTCCTGTGAAAAACAAAACACAAACATTTAGAAAGATTACTGTAAATTGAGGTTATTATTTTGCAGCAGTTTTGATCAGCTTGGGCTTCCCATTCGAGTAAAGTTGATCAGCACAATTTTTCTTGGTGGGAAATTGCTTTTTGTTTTTTGCAATTCAATTTTTGGAAATTTACCGTACATACATGTAGGTGTAGTCTAGTGACTACAATGTATAATGTTACGTGAATTTTCTCTGTGTGATGTCAAACGTTTAACACCCAAGTTTGACCTATATTCTACACCACAAAAATGCAAATGACATTCAGTTACTCCTGTGTTTGAAGTGGACAGACCTCATTAAAGCAAACAGTAACAAACTACAGTGTAAATACCATAAATTACTCCATGATGCTTCAGCCCAGGCCTTTGTAAATCAAACCATAAAACAAGTCATCACAAGGGGAATATTATTGTTCCTGTTTTAATTATGTTGACTTGACTCGGTGTACAGCTGTTGGATCAAATATAAAATTGCAGAGTACATACAGTATCTCTGCTGACTCAGTACAAGAATATGTAATATTAAAAATTGATGTGGAAAATGTTGTGTAATTTCAAGTTTGTGCAGATATTTCAATCTCTGTGTAAATTGTACTGAAATCAAATTATTTTATTAGCAACAAAAGTGATAGTACATCCAGTTACAACAGAGAACCCCTATGTCCTCAAGTGCCAAATGTATTTCATGTGATTGTTGAAGTAACTTGCCCATTAATTTCTTAAAACTTCATAGGCATGATAGGTGGCACAGGTAGCACGGGGGGAGGGAGGAGGCATTTCTCTCCACCCCACCCCACCCAATACAAGTTTAATGTAATCTTAAGCTAATTAAGCTTTTCTTTTTGGTTTTGTAACTGTCCTCAATATTCGAACATGAACTTAATATTACTTACAATAGTTCTTTCTTTTGTACATGTTGAGATTCTGCCTGCATTTTGTTTTTGAAACCTATTGAAACCCAAGTCTAATGTCTTACTTGATGTACAATTGTGCCAACTTGGCAATTTAAATATTGAAATTCTATGATATCTTATTTTCACGAATCTAACAGCAAATATAATGCAAAACCTAATGTTATTAAAATACAATTTAAAAGGACATTCTTGTTTTGCAGGACAAACCAGCACTCGTGTAGTGCTCCCAACTCTCACTGTGAGCTGATCATCCAGTATATGTGTGGTGATCTGGTCCGGGATGGTGTCTCAACAGCGTAAGATATCACATGATATAATTATATCTGTACATTATGGAATATCATCATCCTAATAATCATCCCCACACTATCATCATGAATGGAAACAATAAACATGGAACTCAAATGGACCACTTTACATAGCTAGATGGCCTTGTGGTTGAGTATTAATCTCAGTGCGCGTCATACTCATGTAATTTGCCAGGTTTGCAGACCTGGAAAATCTCGGTAACTATCACTGTAATACTGAGAGGATGAAAGACGAGTCTCTGATTATCAAATGTAATAAAACAATACTCCACAGAGAGAGATATATCTTGATTTGAAGACTTAACAAACCAGACTTGGGCACAAGCCTATTGTTACATGGAGGGTTCAATGTCAAAGCACTCCCAAAATAACCTGGGAGGCATTAGAATTAAAATTTTGCACTTGACATTTATGGATTCTGTACTACAAAATTTCATTGTTGAGAGAATTTTTGCTGCCTAAATAATTCCAAAACACTGTGGCTCCCATGTGTTTTGCTATGCTGTTGTTTGTTTTTCTCCCTGCATGATGTCAATGACGTGAAAAGTTAACTCCCATCCAAACAGCTCGCCATGTGCCGTAAATTGGTCCATTATTTTTCATCAAAATGTTTTATAGATGCTTACAATATCCTATTTCTTCTATTTTTTTCAACAGTATTTTCAGACTTAAAAGCAGAAAAAAGCTATATTTATGTCAACTGGAGCTAAATACAGTTGCATGGATATGTTATTTATCCAAAGAACTGCAAAGATAGCTAGTGAAATTTGTTGAATGTTTGCAGAATTTCTCTCCACAGCAGCCTGAAGTTAAGTTGTACTGCCTGAATAGTTAAAAGAAATAGGGTACTTATGAAAATATCACATAATTAGTTTATCCAGATCATTTAATACATCTCATATCATTTGTGAAATATTTCAATATATAATGATTCTGTCCTACTGAACCTACTGAAAATAAAATTGTTCATTAAGTTGTTTAAAGAGATAATTCATTTATTTTGAAAATATGTGTTAAATAACAATTGCTGACAGAGCTGTCAAATTGGTGAGAAATGTAAGTAATTATGAAAATTTTCTCTGTGACTGCTTTGGATGTCTGAGTTTCGCCAACTGCTTAAATACAACACAGAAAAGGCAGCTAAGGACTGTGCCTGATCTGACATCAATCAGCGTGCCGCGATGCCATTGATGTCAAGTTAGACCTATGCACAGTTAGATGAATCGACTCAGATATCCAAAGCATTCACATCCACAAGTAATCTCTATCGCTAACTGTTAATTAATGAATATTTTTCAAATTTAGTGAATTAGCTCTTTAAAGAACATTTGTAACAATCAATTATTTGTATCTTTCCATACATATATTTTTTGTTTTTGTTTTATGACAGGACCATTCCCAACAACAGAGCACAGTGTGCCAAGTATGATTGTAACACAGACAGGAGATATGGAATGCATGAGAACTATGACTATTACCTCAAATGTCAGACTACGGAGAGAAACAAGAGACTTTTCATAGCTGATCAGGTATCTTCATTATCAAGTATTGCATGTTCCCTCAGGATCTAGCTTCCCTGGGAACGATAGTCTTGGAGATGGAATCACAAGGGGCTACCACCTCCAGAAAACATTAACAGGAGATGGATCCATGGCAAACATACATTAATTTATTCAGTACACCAAATGTCTAATATTACTTGGAAAAGAATGTGATAGCAGCCCCCACAATCCATGACTTGCACAGAATTCAAATGAATCAAGAGCTGCACCGATAGATAGCACGAGCAGGTGCACTGAGATGAGGTTCGCTTAGCGGTTTGTTCATTCTGTCTCTCCTCTATCTCTTTAACCTGGGGTGACATTTTTAAATATTGATAACTGGTGTAAATATGATAAATATTGATCACATTATCTTACTATTCCAAGGAAGGACCAATAGGCTTACATTTATGATAATTTTGGCAACTTCAGGTCAAAAATAGTCCAGTCATCATTGATTAAAAATATTTTCTAGGCTAAAGAGATAGGGAAGACAGAGGACGAATGAACTGCTGTGTGAACTGCATCTCAGTGTACCTGTTAGTGCTACATGTATCAGCACAGGTGTTTGTTAAAGGATTCAACTTGAAATTTGTGCAAGTGGAGGATAAAGATTTCTGCTGCAGCAAAAATTCTTGTGGCATTGAAATATTCCTCATATAACACAATGTTAAAATATGCTGAGGCAAAGTTACTTTACTAGAGCATTGGCCTCAGCATTGTTGATTGCTGTGACTAATAGGGAACAGGATTGTTACATTTCATTCACCCACCTTGAGGAAAGTTTTTTAAGTTCACATTCCTCTATGATTTCAGAACCTGAAAGGCAAGCGTCAGGCTGCCATCAACACAAGACAGAACCCTGGTGGGACTCGGAGGGGGTATGAATGTCCGGAGGAGAGAGACTATTACCCATATTGGAGACCTTCACCATGGAAGGTGACCTAATCTTGATCATCCTTTTTTTGATACCCTATTTCTTCTTTTTTTCTACTTGTATAAGTCTAAAAATTCTATTCAAAAAATTATAAGAAATAGATTATTCATGTTTATTAAGTGTTCTTGTATACATAATAAAAATCAAATTACATTTTGTATTTAGTATGTCTCTATTGGTATAAAAGAGACCTTGATAAGGTTATACACCTGTAACAACTGACAATGATCCTTTACAGACACTCTCTGATTGGCTGGATAATCTTCCAATATTCTCCTCAAGCCAATGAAAATACCAGATTTCTTTTTGAAAATTTGAATTGACCAATCAAATCTTTCAAACGTGGAAGATATCCCTTGATACATTGGAGTAATAATATAATCCACAATGGTCCAAATGTTCCAGCTTTACTGATTCATGGTTTTCAGTCATGCCACTATCAAAAGTTGAAAACGTCAAAGATTTATTGACAATACAATAATTGATAAACCTGACAAATTTCGTTGTCTGCTTCTCTTCCCCCACCGTCTCTTGTACTGATATGCCTTGTTTTCGCCATATGTACATACACAATCAACTTTCAAAAGCGAACAGACCAAAAATGAATACAAGCTTAAGGATCAACTAAACTGTGACACGGAGAATGTAATTTATTTAATTACGTGCCGAAAATGCCTGAAACAGTATGTGGGCGAAACTAAGAATAAACTTCGATATCGTGCCAACAGACATAAATCAGACATCAGTCTAGATAATGAAGGCCCGGTCAATGAGCATTTTAATCTACCGGAACATTCATTTCAGCACCATTTTCAAATTATGCCAATAGAAAGAATTCCTACGTTTCCAACACAGGAAGAAACTGACAATCACCGCGCGCTTCGTGAATCCTTTTGGATCAAAACACTTCAAACACGGCAACCCTTTGGTATGAACATAGACCCAGGTAAAGTTGCTAACAAAGAGTTTATTCCCTTCGTTCTCCAATATAGCCGTAGGAATGTTGAAGCGGCACGTATACTGAAGGAGGAATACGAAACACTCCAAACAAAACTCCGCTTGCCATTTAATCTGAGACCCATCATAGCGTACTCAAAAAATCGGAGCTTACGCGATTTATTGGTAAGGAGTAAACTTCATCCCATAACGTGATCATTATCACGTGAAATTCTACATGGCATAAGCTAATATATAGCGGCCCGATTTGAACTCTATACGAAACTTGTCTCTAGGAACATTTCTAAGATAAGAGATTTATAAATCCCTGTGCCCGTGCCTTCCACTTTTGAAAAATGTATGTATAACCCGATCATAATGGCCAATACTATCCATGTATTCCTTAAATATTATAATTGAGGCTCAAGATGAGTGCAACACTTGCAGCCAGAAAAGCTTCCCACACTTAAATTCAAATTTGATGGTATGAACTTTCAGTGCCTTTACATTTGCTTTCATCCCCACCCAACACTCAATCCATATGTATGGCAGGTTAACACTTGAAGGCCCCATTTGTCCTACTTTTCTTGACCATTCACCCATCCTGTTTTATGAATGTGTTATTGTGGTGCAGAACTACAGATGCACATCAATACCATATTACTATATAGTTTGATATCCTGGAAGTGTGATTCATTTCTTCAGTGTGCCAGTAGGACAGGAAATTCTGATGGATACAATAGACAAGACATGACTAAGAATAGGTCATGTATAGCCATCGACATATATTTTTACTTCGTTACAGGACATCGCCATCATGACTAATGATGCTCGACGATGCCAGTATTACCAGTCGGAGAGTCAGAATGTCAAGGCCAAGTGGGACTGTGTTCTCTCCACAGAGGTGATGGAAATGTACAAGAATAAAGGGTTGTACATCCCCAATACCAAGGAAGAGTGTGAAGTATGTGGATAATAAATACAGAGTTAAACTTTTTATTAAACTGTTCTTTCACCTGTAATTTGAGGGGGAGGGGATAATCCTATGTAATAAGTAGGATATAAATTCCCATTACATGTTACATCACT
This sequence comes from Hanleya hanleyi, assembly GCA_036873755.1. Classification (NCBI taxonomy): domain Eukaryota; kingdom Metazoa; phylum Mollusca; class Polyplacophora; order Lepidopleurida; family Hanleyidae; genus Hanleya; species Hanleya hanleyi. The sequence goes on from JAVTVY010056478.1 coordinate 22,724, forward strand.
GTGAAACTTGTACCGATTATTTTGTTGTGGAGTGGGTCCTTTGTCATTTGCAATATTCTCTGAATTTTATACACTTGTCCCAAATAATGCTGAAGTTGGCGGACAAAATATTGACCGCACAATAGATGAGTCACACTATAGTGGGTTTTCATTGCAGCAGCACACATATTAGAAATATATATAGAGGGAGACAACAGTGACCATGCTAAACTGAAACAGGCTTTACTTTGTCATAATGAGGGACAAGTGTATACACATATTCTTGTTGCAGTTTTCTCATTTATAAATGATTTATTGTGATCCATTCTCCTTTCAAGGCCTTCTGTTATCCCGCTAATAGTCCAGATTGTACGAAAGGGGTCTGGCGAGAATCCCCAGCTCATGGGTTACCTCCCCCTGATTGCAGGGAGACTGAATTCACCAGGGACAATCACCTTGGCAACGGCTTAAATGGCAACCCCAACCTGTATAACTGGACAATCCCAGACATTGATGGGATCAGCTGTGCTATGAGAATAAGGTAAATATTGCGATTTTTCCATAAAGTAAACTATTTGAGCCAATGCTGGCCAGACAGAATAATTCAGTAAAGGTAGAAACCTGGTTTCTAAAAATCTTCGGTTCGTTGGGAACCCATCATGACCTCTCTCTCTTAGTAGCTTAAAGTTCAACTATCATTCGGAAACAGTGAAATATTCTGGTTTGCAATGTATATGATCCTTGAAAGAAACTTTTCTGTAAATGTTCAAGTGTATTTCAAGATTATGTCCCTTGATGTGATGTAGGACATTTGTACAAAGAGTTATGTCCCTTGATGTGTTGTATGATTATTTATGGCTGTATTCCAGAAACAGTTGGTGCTGCTGTTATAAAGAAAATTGAACATAAGCACTTCTCTCTTCAAAATATGTTTTGGATGTATTTTACCAACTTCAGTGGAAATAATTTTGGAAATAAATTAAATCAACTAATCATTTTACATTCCTATCATCCCATGAAGGTATAATATTTCAACAAATGACTATGACCCTTGGAAGACTGATGCCAGTGTTAATGCAGAGAGGAATGGAGCCTCAAAAGTGGATCTATCAGCTAGGTACAATTTAGGAACGTTTGCCGAAGCTGAGAACAGAGGATACATATTTGAGAATAATCCTCAGGTGAAAATCTTTTCGGATGATGAGCTGGACTTTGAACTGCAGCTGGCAATTAACACAGCCCAGTTTGGGAGGACCTTCCAAGACAGGTGAAGAACAAGGCTGCCATAAATGAATCATTTCATAAGAGTCTTTTGAGATATTTTCCAGTTTTTGAACAATAACATTTTTAGTAAAAAACAGAAAAATGTTTGTCTTATGATGGAAACTGAAGAAATTATATCTTCTGTTTCTGAGGAATATTATAATTCCTTGAAAGATACTGTTTTTGATATTTCAATAGGACAAATAATCATAATTCAGAATAATTGGCAGTGTCATAATGATCGATTGATTCAAATTTCCATGTTCATTTTTTTAATGAATTATCATGAGGGATATATATTGTGTGAATTTTCTTCATGGAAAACTTTTCAAGTTTGCATCCTTTAGTATATATAATATGTTGTTGAAAATGCATCAAATTTACAATTTGAAATCTCTTGTGATAATAGAATATTAAAAAATATTGGTTTCAAATTTGGCTCATCTAACAGTCCTCGCTGTATAGCTGATATATTGCTGAATGTGATGTTAAATTTATTTCTCTCTCTCAAAATGATTTCTGAAACATTGGTGATATCCTGATTTCAGAACGCACACATTCCAAATCCGTAAGAGACCAGAGGGTATGGAAGGGGTCATACACAATCTGAATGTTCGGGGTAAACGAGGTAACATTGTCCAGGTGTATCCAGCAGTGGAATATGACTTTGTGCCTAATGAGCTGGAAATGTCTGCAGGAGACCATGTACATATCCAGTAAGTCCTTTGGCCTTCTGAGCTTGAGGTTCACTGTGCAACAGGGTTGTGTCCCTTGATGTGATATTTCTTCATATAAATTAAGCTCTTTTACATTATATTTCCAACATATATTCCTACGAAGTAGGCTACAGATCGCAAATTGTCCGGTAATGAGTGAGTGAGTCAGTCCATCCGAATCCTTTCGTCGGCAAAATAAGGAGAACCGTTGACATTAGAACCTTGATTTTTGGCATGAACGTGCATTAGGGCATTGTTACCAGCAAGTTCTGAGCTGACCGAATTCTGATGAAAATTTGATTTATAATTTTTTTTTTTATATTATTTATTGATGGCTCAGCGAGTGCACCGTCATGCCCATCGGGAACCCTTGGCTGTATGTTTCACTGTGACTTTTGAAGGTTCCCTGATACGGCATATCATGACACACCGGTTCTGGTAAAATCAGCGAAGTTAAGCGACTTTGAGCCCGGTCAAGACTTTGTGTAAACGGGGCCCATTTAACCAATGGATAAATGAGTGAATTCAGTCTAATAGACGAAGGTCCCAAGATGAAAGCGCAAGCTGATGCAATAAGCATAGTAATGAAAATGTACATTTACCTTCTGTCATAGGTCTGTTAAATTTACCACTGCGCTATCCGACATCCGAAGTAGGGTGGGCATTAGGACTCCGACGCGCACCGAACTCCTGGTCATAGCCAATCTAAGTGTAAATGTTTTGGTGGGCTATATTATCATGTATGAAATAGGAACTGCTAATTTTCCATCATTTGTTAGTTCATTTATCTACACTGCTATCACCAACTTGCCAGCCTCAATACACACAATTCAGTATAGATGTAAACTGTAGCCTTTAACTTGTATCCTATTTCACATCCAAACATTTCATCACACACCACATCAGGCTTCAAATTCAGGTCAAATTTCCCACTGGTTGTGAAATATCCTACATCAACCAATTAAGTCCGCCTGGTGCAATAACCCAGCAGGAGAAAGAAAGATGTGGTATCATCCTTCAGATTAGTCTGTGTGAGCAACAATGATAAAAGTTTACTGAGGGTGAAACAAAGCCATGATGGCATGTTTAAAGGGTCTTAATTTATTTTCTTTGGGTAGAATTTTTGTACCTCTTCAATATTGACTATATATCACACTGGGATATAATTTAAACAAAAAATTACATGTGTAAACAAAATATGTCTAAATTTTTCTTGTCATTTCAAATCTTGATCCACTTTGATTCCTTGATTAGGTGATACAGAATCACTGCCACGGAGTGTGTTGGTGTGTCACAGCAATGCAATTCCGATTCACACAACGAAGCTGAGGTGGTTTAATGTTTATCAATGAAGAAAATCACCGATCAACCGTCATAGAATATAATGTGAAACAAGAATACCGGAATAGTACATTCGTCAGATTGCCGATACCCAAAATGTGTTGTCTCGTATATCTAGATAACAACGTGACGTAGAGACGCTATTTATTCGTCTTTGTACCGGTTATGCTCAGGAGAATGACATAGAATCATTATTATCTTGTGCTGAGAAGGTGTTGGTCTTGAGTTGAATTACCGTAAACTACATAAATGCTACCTTTCTACTATAGTACTATATATAAAAATTTGTTGCATTGTTGGGAAAATAATGCGATTCAAAAAGTTGTTTTGATCCTGGACAAGGGCACTGAAAACCATTAAAGAGATGTAAATGTATTTTCACACGTAAAGCTTGAAATCTACTGAACCTTTATTATTCAATCTGTTTCCTTTAGTTAAAAATTGTAAAATTAAATCGGCGATCGTTATTTATTTTTGGAATGAAGGCGCATTAGGAGACTGTTACCAACAAGTTCTGAGCTGACCTACTTTTGATGAAAATTTCTGGTGATTTTTGATGAAAATCACTGGCGATTCTGACTTGAGCGGTGCCCATCTTAATATAGGCAGGATTTCAACTGGGGGTGGGGATTTCCAAGAGTTCAATTCGCGTTCGAGTCCTAATGCCTACTCTACTTCGTAGGTCCTGTGACGTTAGTCACACTGCTCATGTGGTGCAGCTGCAATGCAAAATATCATCTTTATTCGCAGTTTAATATTATCTGATACAGAGAGTAACATTGAAAATGTATTGGACAATGTTTGTGGAATATATGTTCCGTTGTTCCAAGAGTTATGTCCCTTGATGTGATGTGCATCTAGTTTTTAGCTCTATGTATTTTTCTCAAAACGTTTGATGCTATTGATAAACTATCAAACTTAGCAGATAAATCACTTGATACAGAGAATTTAAAAGTTCCTTCGAGTGTTCTTTTATTTTTTTGAGAGAGTTGTGTCCTTTGATGTGATTTGTATTATCTCTATGTATTTCAAGCTAATATAGCTCGATATTTTGAAATGTTTAGTATGAATAAAATAAATTTCTAGCTTTGCAGGCACTGCCACATCAGATTTTTAGTGCTGTGTTGCACTGCCCCATGTCGACCCTTTTTATTAGCCACATTCAAAAAAACCAGTGTTTTTTTTTACACATTCCTCTCTCAAAGTTTCTCCAAAATAATGTTCTTAGACATTTAACCAATGTCTCATTTTATTTGAAGGATATAGTATTGTTGAAAGCTGACTCTCTACGTAACTCAAAAAACAATTTTGGTTTCATGGAAATTATAGTAAACTACTGCATCAGTGTGCCAGAAAAAATTAAAAAAATATTTTAAAAAGCCGCCTTCCATCATCATTTTTTTATTCTTCAAAAAAGTGCCAGGAAGCTAGCGATTAATTTTATGCAGTATTACCAATCATGCTAGGTAACACAGTTATACAAAGAGTAATGTGACCTAGTATGATGTAATGGAGGAGATTCTTTCAATTGAATTGTTGTTTCACTCAGATGGACAGGATCCAATACAAACCCCAACAACAATGATGGTCAGGGAAGGGCAGGGTCTGATCGCAGTAACGTCGTTCTCCTGAATGCACAAGTTTACCCAGAAGGCTCTGGTAGACAGTACGGACCTGGTGGGAAGCATGGACATTATGGAACTAACTATCCAATGCACATATCAAATACAACTTTACTGGGGCTTGGAAAACAGGACTTGGAACATCTAGCTTTGTTGTTGCAGCGTAAGTATTTGTGGAGCGATTCGTAATAGGGAAGTTATCAGAATTTTCAAAATATCTTCAAACTCCGTATATATTCCCATCCTCTCACCCTGGACAAAATGAATTCTGTTCTTTTATTTTTGCATTTAAGGCCAATTGTCACATTTGTAGCAACAAAATTTTCTACTTTGTGTTTAAAAATGTATATCAGATAACTTTCTGATTCTATCTATATAATTTTGATGACCACCGATATAAACTTGATATAAATATATTCAATTCTTGGTATATTGGAAATTCATTTTTAATTTTGTTGTTCGCGGACTATTTTTCCAGCAGTGTTTTTTTAATCCTATTGCCTTTTTCTCAACCTTCAATTCAACCTCTACTAACTAACCTGTATGTCATGTTGAATAATTTTTTAAATACATAATGTTCTTTTCCAATTTACTTCTATTTTTAACAGAGCAGTTCAGAGGAGAAATGTCAGAGCTGGATGATGCTGGAACTTACTTTGACTTGACCCCCAAGAAGGTCACACAGACTGGAACCTATCATTATATGTCAACCAGAAATAATAACTTCTCAAACCGAGATCAGAAGGGGAGAATACTGGTGTTTGCCTATGCTCTCATCACAGGAGCTATTGGTTGGACAGGGGGCAATATCTCCCTCAGTGATGGGTAAGGCCCAGTTAATTTATAATGACTAGGGTATTCCCTCCAATAATTCAATCACAGGAAGTTAAAGATTTTAATATAGAGGTGGAGTGATCGAATATATTAGAACAGGAAGTTGACAGAATGGTTCAAATCATGCAGATAATCCATTATTTCTTTGATATTTCAATGATTTACTAGAACAGCCGATTCAATTTTGTCTCCAAATTTGGAGGGTATTGAATTTTGATAGGGAGATTGAATTATTAGAGGGATTACCATAATTAGTAATTTTTTTCCACTGGAGTTTGAAATTGTAATACAACTGTGGGAGCTTCATTTACTTCCTGATCATAAAATAACCACCTTTTTCAAATTTTGATGACAGGCTGTTTCTAAGGAACATATACAGGAAGGGATGGAGGGTGATACTTTATATATGTATTATACTGAATTGTTGGAGGGATTATCATAATGCAAATAAAGTACTGGAAACAGTCTAACTGCCTGTAGGATAATTTCTGTGCTCGCTTTATGAAAGGCTTTGTCTTTGTCGTTTTACGGATGGCAGGTGATTGACTTGCTCTATCATTGTTCGCTAAGATAGTCATTCCACTTACAGAAGTGCCTCAGTGTACGTTGATGAGGGTGTCTTTGACAGATTACAGACTCTCCGTATGGAGAGCTGGAGCAAAGAGGAGGGACATGAGAGGATCATACAGGCTGGCAGAGAGATATCCGTAAGTATTTCATGGTAGATACCACAGTTTTGTAGCTATATGGCCCCCGTCTAATTTCATAATGGGGTGAACCATTTATTTTCTGTTACAGCATAATTCTTCATGCCTTCTGAAAGCTTAAATCTATAACACCCATCCTGTTCAGCATTGTCAGTGATGCAAATGGGCATATATGGATCGATGGATTGGTTTGTCTACTCAGTGATCAGGGTAACGAGACTAAACCTTGTCCTACCTCATTTATTGTGAATTGCGGCGAAAATATTGATGGGCCGTCCCCCACTTTTTTGGCCTTTTCAAGTTTGCACTGGACCTGGGAACGTGGTACAGAAATTGAATTGAAATCACTTTCACAGATTTTTCCATTTTTTTTTTTTTTTGGCGAATTTGACCAATTTTCGACTTTAAAAGGGGTTTTCCAGTCAAAATATAGCTAGCTTGGAGGGAAATGTTCAGGCTTAAGTTTTCTATAATATATCAGTGGTATATGTCTTAAAATAGTGAATGAATCATGCTCTTTTAGAAAATATATACATTTGAATTATTTGGGTTGAAGATTTTATGACAATTGGTGGCTGAAAAGCCGAACCATGGTCTATTCCTTGCCGAATAGAAAAATCCCTGGAGAGCACCCTCAGAGAAGAGACAATGAAAACATGCTATGAATATGTCTTCATGTTAATACTCAAGCTTCCTTCCTCTTTATGAAATGAACCACATCATGTAGAGATTATAGATAATTTTGATAGATGGGTTTAGATATAGGAAAGACAACAGGTACTTTCTTTCAAGATACTTGCATGGATTTTATCTGGAAATGTTTGACAGGTCACATGCCCCTCACTGACGCTAAATTAAGTGAAATAATGGAAGTTAGATCCAAGATGGCACCAGCCCCCAACACACACCCCCAACACACACTCTTTGTCCACAATTTATGTGACTGTGGTAGTGTTCAGCCTCCCACAACTTTTTAAAAACACTCCCAAACTCCTGTGTCAAGCTTTACTTCACTCTGGTTTCAAATCCGAAATGTTGAATGTGTGACTGGTAAGCCAGAATGTGTGACTGATAGTTTACTGTAGCCTTGTCAAGGGCTGGATTCAAATTAGGCCAGCTAAGACTGCTGATCATGTGCTTCGGGGCTCCTGGTTGCCATCTTCTTACACGTGTCGACTTCTCTATTCTCACTTTGAATTAGCCTTGATATATCAGTCCACCGGCTCTGTTCATAAGAATTTATAAATGAGACTCGAGATGCCACATGAGTGGTAAATCAAGCGTAATAAATTTTACCCGCTATAGAGTGGCTTCGTGTTTAGCATGAGTGATAGCTCACCTGCACGCAAACACTCCCGTAAATTCATGTCACGAGAGTGATTTTTAGTTCACGTAAACTGTCATATTTTATATTGTATTATATTGCAACTCACCTGACTTTCAAATACCCTCTCCTAAATATTTTGACGTGGGCTATTTTTAGCTCGCATACTTAATTCTAAACACGAAGCCCTGGAGTTAGGAACTGTAATAAACTACCACAAAAAATATTTCATTCTCTGTTAATATTCATCATCAAGTGGTAATTGCTGACCACAAGATTACATGGTTTTCTTGATTTAGACTCCCAGACAATTCAGATTACATCGGCAAAGTGCCGTCGGGAGTTGAGATTTTGTCCAGATCCAGTGTTTACATCGACTCGGCTCTACTGTCCTATTCCCCGAAATCTTGAAACCAGAAAGCGTTGAAACCCGCGATTAGGAAATTTTGATGCATTCAAAACTCACCTGATTGAATCAAGTGTGAACTGAGGCTCACAGTCAGAACTGGGCCACTCGATTATCCCGATCGAATCCAGCCTAGCTTGATTCCACTCTGGCTGCTGTCTCAGAGGTTATATACAATATATACCCATCATTCAAAGCTGATTTCATACAAATGTAGTTTGGTTCCTGGGTATTCCTTCCCAAAAATAGTTCTAACATGACTGTGAAATTAACTTCTCTGATATTTTAATCTGTACAATTTATAATATGAAAATTTAACTGTTCTAGGTGATCAGCCTTCTAATATAATCCCTTAATTCATTCCCAAGGTTGGAGAGGACTATGCCAGTAATTTCTTAGTCATGCAACCAGCAAAGAGATTGACCAGTGCAGACAAGACGTTCACTCTGGAAATGATTGTTGAGTCCGGTATCTCGAACATCGCCATCTACAGGAGTAACCCGGAGACTTTCTCCACCTGGACGAAAATCGATGCAGATATAGACAACGGTGTGGCCCGATTTTCTGCTGTAGAGGGTGGGGTGTATGTAGCACGGTCGGAGAATAATATAGGTTTGATCGTTGGAATTGCAATTGTGTGTGTTGTTGTTGTTGCAGCTATAATAGGTGGTGTTATTTATTTCAAGAAGCATCCGGAGAAATGGCGCAGTGTGGGCAAACAAGCTAGATACGCTCAAAGATCTGCTCAAGCAAAAGTTTAAGAAGTTTTATTAGATTTTTCATCAGGAGCTTGCCCGGTGTAATCTGGCCGTAGCATAATAGTTGAATATTGTTTTATTCTACCAGAGTATTTTCTTCGCCAGAATGATTTCTGCTGAAAATGGACCAAATTTGGCCATAGTCAAACTGTGTTTGTCAATCCCCAAAATATTTGCCTTTGATCTACATAAAAAAAGATAAATGACGAGTTATAGCCGACCTTCTTCAGTCCATTCATGATAGTATTTGTTTCCAGAAAGCAAAGACATACATGTAGGTAGGGGTTTTGTTTC
>JAVTVY010056479.1:0-28608 GCA_036873755.1 Hanleya hanleyi
ACGGGGTCATTTGTGATGTCGTTGAAACAAATGAAATGACAGCGAAATTGTTAGCGCTGTAAGCAGACGAAGAATGAAACGGATCTTGTTGAAATTGGGCTAACAATAAAGGGAAATTATTCTTTAATAAATATGTGGTCGCTCCCATTTTGCGATTATTTTGGAGAAGAGAACTTTGACCCCAATGTGTCAGAAATTATCCATCGTGTGGCTGAAGAGTCCTAGGACGGTCGAACTAGGAGTTAATAAAAACAGCAGCAAAGAACTAAAATTGTTTACATGAGGTATCTCCCTTTTCGCTCTCAAACGAAGGATTTTTTTTATTTGAATACGTTTAAATATGGCTATCACAGGATTCAGACATATTGAACTTTGCGTGAATAATAAAAGTCTCTGCTTTTTTAAAATTAGGTTAACTAGCCAAATAATGTAATTAAAAGTTTAAATTCCAGTGAAAAACGGAAAATTATATAGACATTTTTATTTGTCATCTCATGGAAAACCACTTTAAATCGTGATAATAAATCATCAGGAATCGATTAACCTTAACAACAACAACACCCATCAACACTGTTAGAGCATTGTTATTGTTTCCAGTAACGGCACATGGCCATTTTTTCTCAATTCGGTAACATGATCGAAATTCATTCTTTAATGGACTGTGTTCACTGAAAAATGCTTCGAGTTATCGTTTTTTCATAACCCTTTCGAGTCGTTCCCAGAATAACTTTTGTTCTGGAGGACTGTCCGACCAAACCAGAAAAGTAATCCAGTGCCACATGTGCACAGTAAAGGGTTCCTAGATATATCCAGGACAAACCTGAAGTCGTGTTTTATAGCTTCTAAATTCAGCTTATCGAAATGTCCCATCTCTTCCGGTTAAAGGTACGAAATGACGTTTTCAGAAAGGTCAAGAAAACGAATCTTGGGGACATGAGCACAGCAGCCGAAACTGATTGAAATTTATTGTTTTATAAATATATCGATGATAAATTTAACATAGGCTTGAAAATATCGGTATGAATTAGAAAACAATCGTTTCTTGACAGATCAATGTAGAGCAAACCGCTTAGCCAATGAAATATATCACCTTTTTGATATTTCTCTAGGTCAATATTCAGTCTTGACTCTCGAAATGTTAAGGTTTTCAGATTTGAAAAATTCTGGAAGAATATTGGAGAAATCGGTGAACAGTCGGATCCGGATATATTGAAGTTCACTAGGCCCTCAAATCCCGTGATTAAACGTCGCCAGTCTGTTGTGGAGTACGTCCAGATTCCGTTAACGCTGTGCGCCAATAAATGCTATATTATCGTGAGCACAGGTTCTCCACGTGATCAAGCGACTAACGTTCAGTGAAATCAGAGAATGGGGAAATTGCACGTTCCACGAATTTTTCCCCGCACATTTCTGTTCTGGTTTGTATCCGTTGATGAGATTGCTATCACGTTGCTGAGAAAACCCACCACTGACGTCGAGCCATTTCAAGTGCCTCGTTGTTAAGAAGAAGAAGAGCACAAGTCTTGAAGATATTGCTCTGATGGCGTGTTTTTGCATCGGGAACTTTTGTAGGCAATCTGGATTCTCGAATATCAGTGGATACTTTTCGTCGAGTAGATATATATAGTTAGAGGAAAAATCGATATATTTCACACATATGTTCTTCAGGTACTTTGTATTATTCGCTGACAACTGAAAATTTGCATATTTTGTACCTATTGAGTTCAGGTGTTGTAGACTTATCTCGCTCATATTCATACCCTGTAAGCTGTATAAACTGACCAATGCTCTATTTAGAGTCAAATCCTGATCATAGGTAAGGTCCAAGATGGAAAGTCCGTGCAGAGGTTCGAAGGCACCAGGTTCAATATCAGTAATTCCACAGTAAATCAAACGCAATTCTCGCAATACCGATCCAAACATCCATACGATTTCTCAAAATAATATGTCAGGGCGATTTGCCACAGTATAAACCAACCTAATAAAGTGCCATTTGATAGAATTGTAAATTATTTGTTTAATGATTCTCCCCTGTCACTCACAATAATCAGATCGTGATTAGCCCTTTGTCTCATGATCACAAGTTAATGATTACAATCATCTCGTCATTATGTGCAGGGGTTAAGTCGTATTCTGTCTCAATGCTGTCCGAACATAAGCTAGGCATATACTTGTCACACTGTTGAGGTTTCTGACTCATCAGTTTTGAAAAAAGTCGTGTCAGCAGTCACTCATCTGCCACAAGTCAGTTTTGATTCCAGGCTATATAAACCGTGACGGCCGTGTTTAATCATATCGCAATCATTTTGCAATACAGAAAAGTCAACCAATTGTCCAGAACAAAATTCCTGACATGGAGAACCACGCCAAATTGTATGCTGGTCTTGAAAAAGCAGAATCATCCTTTCAGAGAGCCTGTGAGCAGATCGTCTTTCTCAACAAACGGCTAGAAGAGTTACAGCAGCGTTACGACAAGGCAAATCGAGAGGGCCGTAAATCATTCCGTTACAACCTCCGCCTACAAATAGCAGCTGGGAAGGCCTCCGGAATACGTTCTATGAATACGCCTGCAACAAATCTGACCTGGTGACAAGTCTTCGGTGTACGCTGTATGGACCAGAAGCTGTGGATGACATGCTTGAGGAGATGGAAATGGACGAGGAAAATGTCTGATCATTGAAATCTTATGATTTTGAAAGAAAACAAAAGGCTCTTTTCAGAGCCACTCACTTTCTCCCGAAAGAGGACTTCAAACTAAGCACACAATTAATATATATCATTTATACATAAATTGCCCATGCCGAACGGCTTCCCGTTCTCGATATACATTATTTTAATCTACCACACTCACTCATTCATTCACGGAAAGTGGAAAGAAGTAAAGCTTGAGCAGTTATCAAAACAACCATGGAAACCGAGATAAACGATAGTGGTAATAATTCTACGTCATATAGACTTAATACACATGCAAGACAGATATCGCAAATCTTCCAAAAATCTACGTAACTTTCAGAGCGATTTGTGTATGGAAGATGGAGTCACGGAGCGCAAATTTGAGACATTCTTGATTGGGTGATATTTTCTTTTGAGATAGATCGGCCCAATAGCTTTATTTGTCGTGCATTTGATAAATATGAAATAACTTGCTGGGTAATTATGTAATAACTTATCATATTCGATTTTTTATGCGGAACTGCACAGACCGGTAGAGTCATATATAATTTGTAGCCACCGCAAGTTCGCGATTTATGCGCAACTGCACAGACCGGAAGCCCATATAAATGTATCTACCGCAAGTTCTCCTTTCGGAGACGGCGAAGCAAATTGCGCAATTATACTTGAAAACGTGTGCTTCGGATGCAGGCATATTGTAGTCTTTTACAAACCGAAAGCGTATTTGTGCTTATTACAGAAAATTCGTAGTGTTAGTCGTGTTGTTATACACACGTAAGTTCCCCGTCGGTGAAAACATTGTGACCGGAGCGGTATGGTACCGTAGCGGTGACTACGTCGTCTTCATAACGGTACCGTGGCGGTACCGGAGCGGACACACAACCACCGTCGGACCGCTCCGGTACCGCTACGGTACCGTTACGGTGAAGACATAGTCACCGCTACGGTACCATACCGCTCCGGTCACAATGTTTTCACCGGTGGGGAACTTACGTGTGTAGAGTATCCGCACATATAGTGCGAAATAATGCAAAAAAGCGGGAAATTGTAGCAAAGAACATAGCATCCATACGATTTCTCAAAATAATATGTCAGGGCGATTTGCCACAGTATAAACCAACCTAATAAAGTGCCATTTGATAGAATTGTAAATTATTTGTTTAATGGTTCTCCCCTGTCACTCACAATAATCAGATCGTGATTAGCCCTTTGTCTGATGATCACAAGTTAATGATTACAATCATCTCGTCATTATGTGCAGGGGTTAAGGCGTATACTGTCTCAATGCTGTCCGAACATAAGCTAGGCATATACTTGTCACACTGTTGAGGTTTCCGACTCATCAGTTTTGAAAAAAAGTCGTGTCAGCAGTCATTCATCTGCCACAAGTCAGTTTTGATTCCAGGCTATATAAACCGTGACGCCGTGTTTAATCATATCGCAATCATTTTGCAATACAGAAAAGTCAACCAATTGTCCAGAACAAAATTCCTGACATGGCGAACCACGCCAAATTGTATGCTGCTCTTGAAAAAGCAGAATCATCCTTTCAGAGAGCCTGTGAGCAGATCGTCTTTCTCAACAAACGGCTAAAAGAGTTACAGCAGCGTTACGACAAGGCAAATAGAGAGGGCCGTAAATGATTCCGTTACAACCTCCGCCTACAAATAGCAGCTGGGGAAGGCCTCCGGAATACGTTCTATGAATACGGCTGCAACAAAGCTGACCTGGTGACAAGTCTTCGGTGTACGCTGTATGGACTAGAAGCTGTGGATGACATGCTTGAGGAGATGGAAATGGACGCGGAAAATGTCTGATCATTGAAATCTTATGATTTTGAAAGAAAACAAAAGGCTCTTTTCAGAGCCACTCACTTTCTCCCGAAAGAGGACTTCAAACTAAGCACACAATTAATATATAGCATTTATACATAAATTGCCCATGCCGAACGGTTTCCCGTTCTCGTTATACATTATTTTAATCTACCACACTCATTCATTCACGGAAAGGGGTAAGAAATAAAGCTTGAGCAGTTATCAAAACAACCATGGAAACCGAGATAAACGATAGTGGTAATAATTCTACGTCATATAGACTTAATGCACATGCAAGACAGATATCGCAAATCTTCCAAATTCTACGTAACTTTCAGAGCGATTTGTGTATGGAAGATGGAGTCACGGAGCGCAAAGTTTGAGACCGTCTTGTTTGGGTGATATTTTCTTTTGAGATAGATCGAGCCAATAGTTTTATTTGTCGTGCATTTAATCAATATGAAATAACTTGCTGGGTAATTATGTAATAACTTATCATATTCGATTTTTTATGCGGAACTGCACAGACCGGTAGAGTCATATATAAATTGTAGCCACCGCAAATTCGCGGTTTATGCGCAACTGCACAGACCGGAAGCCTATATAAATGCATCTTCATTTTATCCAGCCAATTTCTACGTTCCCACTTCGAACCTGCCTTGATTTATCTGGACCCCTTCAATGTTCAAATAACTTATAAATAGACACGAGACGTCACTGACCTCGAAGGTATTTGAAATTCGAAATAGGTCGCACAAGAGCGTTATTGATTGGCTGACCTACATTGTGGGCACCTTATTAGGAGGAAAGACGCCGATAATAGAGGATGATGTCACTCTACGTGACTTCACTGACCTTCACTCGCAATCGATGTGTGCGTTCTGATTGGTTCTTCTGCCGTTAGAAGGTGAAATTTACACCTCGGATTTTGAACACTGAAGGGGTCAGATAAATCAAGGCAGGTTCGAAGTGGGAACGTAGAAATTGGCTGGATTAAATGAAGATGATATAAATGTATCTACCGCAAGTTCTCCTTTCGGAGACGGTGAAGCAAATTGCGCAATTATACTTGAAAACATGTGCTTCGGATGCAGGCATATTGTAGTCTTTTACAAACCGAAAGCGTATTTGTGCTTATTACAGAAAATTCGTATTTTCGGTCGTGTTGTTATAGAGTATCCGCACATATAGTGCGAAATGATGCAAAAAAGCGGGAAATTGTAGCAAAGAACATAGCATCCATACGATTTCTCAAAATAATATGTCAGGGCGATTTGCCACAGTATAAACCAACCTAATAAAGTGCCATTTGATAGAATTGTAAATTATTTGTTTAATGATTCTCCTCTGTCACTCACAATAATCAGATCGTGATTAGCCCTTTGTCTCATGATCACAAGTTAATGATTACAACCATCTCGTCATTATGTGCAGGGGTTAAGGCGTATACTGTCTCAATGCTGTCCGAATATAAGCTAGGCATATACTTGTCACACTGTTGAGGTTTCTGACTCATCAGTTTTGAAAAAAGTCGTGTCAGCAGTCACTCATCTGCCACAAGTCAGTTTTGATTCCAGGCTATATAAACCGTGACGGCCGTGTTTAATCATATCGCAATCATTTTGCAATACAGAAAAGTCAACCAATTGTCCAGAACAAAATTCCTGACATCGAGAACCACGCCAAATTGTATGCTGGTCTTGAAAAAGCAGAATCATCCTTTCAGAGAGCCTATGAGCAGATCGTCTTTCTCAACAAACGGCTAGAAGAGTTACAGCAGCGTTACGACAAGGCAAATAGAGAGGGCCGTAAATCATTCCGTTACAACCTCCGCCTACAAATAGCAGCTGGGGAAGGCCTCCCGAATACGTTCTATGAATACGGCTGCAACAAAGCTGTCCTGGTGACAAGCCTTCGGTGTACGCTGTATGGACCAGAAGCTGTGGATGACATGCTTGAGGAGATGGAAATGGACGAGGATGTTATGATTGAGCTATGTTGTATTTAACGTCATGTTATATGACCGGGTATGTTTCATGTCATCTTATAAGACTAGGTATGTAACTTTTTGCATAGTGATTTGGCAGCACTGTTCGTATTTGTAGACTCTCCGGACCTGCATATATCACGGAACAAATAGGTGTGTGGTTCGGGATTAGGTATCCTGGCAGGTTGTACTTAACGTCATGTTATATGACCGGGTATGTTTCGTGTCATCTTATAAGACGAGATATGTAACTTCTTGCATAGTGATTTAGCGGCAAGAAATCGCCGAGTATGCTCTTGTACATTTGTTTTTGCCTTATATTAAGATTTAGTGCAAATTGCTGTTTGGAGTTCATGTTTAGTGATGTAAATTTGATATTCGTTACTGCGTGACCGGTTGGGTTATATATATAGCCATGCTTTTGTACGGATCTGTGTAGATTTATCAAACTCTTGGAGGAGTCGGACTGGGGTCGGAGAGACCAAGTATACAGTACGAGCGTACTGGACGGTGGATTTCTAAATTACTAGAATTATATTCTGTGTAATTTAATGACTGTTCTGGAGGTATGTGCCTGTTGTTAGATGTATTGTTATGTATGTCTATATTTAATATTGTGGTCAGATGTGGAATATTTGGGAGAATATCCCGGGTGTGTTAATGTGTATCGAGTTGTACTGTGCATTATTAAGGTGCATCGAATTGTATAATCGGTAACTATATTAAATGCATTATTTTGTTTAAACTGCAGTGTTTGCGGACTGGATTTGCTATTGGATGTCTGCGTTGTCCCATGGGGATGTCTGGTAACCTATATGAGACCTATAGAAGTGACCGTTGGGCTACAACTACCTCTGTACCTGAACAAGTTGACGAGTTCGCAACATCGCGTATCGTTCCAGCTGTACTGCGGTGCTTGTTCGAACTGCATGGTTGGTCTGATCGAATGCAGAGTGGTTTGTACAAATGAGATTCCACTGACTTGTGTAAACGCGTTGTAGGTCTACGTTCTGCACTGGTCAAGCGTGAATCAGTGAACTAGTCTAATAATACAAACTGGCCGGACTTGTGTTCAGTACAATTTGATAGGCTCCGATCACTTTCATGATTTCTGGCTGAATTGATTCTATTGGACTTGAATTAATTAGACTGATTTGGGTCGGTATTGTTATTATTTGATTAATTGTAATCAAATTATTCTAGGATTCATATAATACTTTTCCGGGTATTATTCGGATTCATGAATTGATGGTATTATTTGTAAATTGTGTGTATATTGGGTGTGGTGTGTATGGTGTGTGAATGGGTTCTGGTTTATTCCTGCAATAAATTATTTTATTTGCAATTTGGGTTTTGTTCAGTAAATAGGTCAATCCTAACATGGGGGCTTGTCCGGGAATTATAAATGAATTGTGATTGTCTATTTATTGAGATACACGTACATTTATTTATTGCATTATTATTATAGGGATCGAGCTGTTCACTACCACGGCGGAACCAAA
This sequence comes from Hanleya hanleyi, assembly GCA_036873755.1. Lineage (NCBI taxonomy): Eukaryota > Metazoa > Mollusca > Polyplacophora > Lepidopleurida > Hanleyidae > Hanleya > Hanleya hanleyi. Next base: position 7,977 of record JAVTVY010056479.1, read on the forward strand.
TTTGTGCGGACATGCAGCTGTTTGGTTGGTGAGTCTGGGCGCCTTTTTGTATACCTTCTCTTGTTTGATTCCACGGTTTTTACGGCATCTCTATTCAGCATTACATTGTACATGTTCCAGGGTTATTGGAACGAGTAGGGTGACCCCGTTGGAATTCAGTTTAGGTTTTTCAAATTGTGTTGCTAAAGCACTCTAGTTTCAACGAAAGGATACTACAAATACTCATGGTTAGGGATTACACAGCAAAATGTAGTGCCATGTCGGAAGCTAAGATTACTTTTCAAGTTATCCTAGTCTTTATAGGCATTCTGGTCGGTATGACCGACGTAGATCGAACTGAACGTTTGATATCCATTGGCAAATCTTTCGGCTTTCAAGGGAAAGAACTCTTGCAATATGTTCAATCACGGGAGGATCAAGAATCTGACCGTGAACTCCGACATAGAGATCGCGAGGAGAAACAAAAATTATTGGAATTGGAAAGTCAAGAGAAACAAAAACAATTAGATCTAGAAATGCTAGATAAGCAATTAGAATTACAGAGATTGAAGAACGACAGAGGTAATGAAAATCCATTAAACGGCAACGGCGGGGCTAGCCCGAAATCTCCGAAATTGCCCTACTTCGACGACGACAAAGACGATATGGACGCATATTTGCTCCGTTTTGAACGGTATGCAATAAGCCAAAAATGGACTAGAGAAAATTACGCTGTTTATTTGAGCGCACTATTAAAAGGCAAGGCCTTGGAAGTTTATAGTCGAATGCCGGTAACTGATGCAAATAGTTATGATAAACTTAAATCTGCATTGTTACGTTGTTTTCAACTAACAGAAGAGGGGTATAGGAGAAAATTTCATTCTGAAAAGCTTAGGAAAGGGGAACAACCCTCGCAATATTTCGCCCGTTTGGAGAATTATTTCGATAGGTGGACAGTCGGTGCCGAGGTTGGTGATAGTTTCAAGGCACTGCACGGCTTTTTGATCCTAGAACAATTTCTTTTCCAATGCCCGAGCGAATTATCCATTTATCTTAGAGAAAAGACTACCAGCACACTTGAAGTTGCTGTTCGAGAATCCGATGTGTACATGGATGCACATCATATGGGCGCCGGTTTCAAAAGGGACAATGACAATAATAGACAGTTAAAATCTACTAAACCGTACACTGCAACCTAACGATAACTTCACAAAACCCGCTGATAGGTCGGTAGTCACGTGCTTCATTTGTGAAAAACCGGGACACAAAGCCGTAAATTGTAGATTTAAAGGCAAATTATCTGGTATTGTTGCGTCGGCTCAAACATTTGAACGAAACATTCCAGTCACACTCTCCACTTGTCTGTATTACCCGATGGCCAGGAGAATATAGAGATTGATGGTATGAAAAAATCATTTCCGTTAGGGGAGACAAGCGGTGAATACTGTCTTGAAGGAGCAAATATCTTAAGGGGCTTACCAACACAACCTGGTTACGTAGGCAATCGACGTGTTACTGCATTACGTGACACTGGGTGTTCTGGAACCATTGTTAAGCTAAGCTTAGTGACGGAGAAACAACTAACTGGGGAAGTTAGGCCATTCATGTCGGTGGATAAAACAATGAAATCCGCACCTGTCGCAGAAATATATGTTGATACACCCTACTATACCGGTATGACGAAAGCCTTATGTCTGGAAGATCCAATTTGTGAATTGATTATAGGAAATCTACCGGTACACACTCAAAGTGAACCGATTATCGGGGTCATGGAGCCTCCAGCCTCCATTACTGGTGAGTCAGCTGAACCAGAGGTATCTGTCGCTGCTATGGTAACTCGAAGTCAAAGTGCTAAACCAAAAACTAGTGAGGGTCCATTAAAAGTACCCAAATCGCCTCAAATTGCTGATGCGAAAGAGTTTTTAAAGCATCAGAAAACCAATGTTAGTCTAGACAATATTAGAAGAATGGCGGATAGTGGGAAAGAAATTAATCGTTCTTCGGTGTCTATACAATTCATTAGGAAAAATGATTTATTGTATCGGCAGGTTACCGCTAGAAATAAAGGAGTGATTAATTATGAGCCACAGTTAGTAGTTCCGTTTAAGTTCAGAACTACAGTTGTCAAACTAGGACATGAAAGCATTCTTGCTGGTCACATGGGTATAAAGAAAACTCTCGATCGCGTACAAGCGCATTTCTATTGGCCCGGCATGTACGGCGATATAAATCGGTTTTGTCAATCTTGTGACCCCTGTCAAAGAACGATTCCTAAGGGAAGGGTAGCCAAGGCCCCGCTACAAAATATGCCGATTATAACGACACCGTTTTACCGGGTCGCTGTAGACATAGTTGGACCGTTGGTCCCAAAGTCCAAACGTGGCAATAGATATATTTTAACTATGGTGGATGTTGCAACACGCTATCCTAAGGCAATAGCATTGCCAAATATAGAGACTACCACTGTTGCGGAAGCTATTGTACAAATGGTAAGTGACGTAGGGGTACCAAAGGAAATCTTAAGTGATAATGGCTCTCAGTTTACTTCGGAGATGATGCGGGAAGTTCAGAGACTTCTGTCAATTCAAAGCATTACCACTTCCCCCTACCATGCCCAATGCAACGGTCTTTGCGAAAAGTATAATGGAACCTTAAAGTTGATGCTAAAACGCAATGTAATTGAGACTCCAAACGAGTGGGATAGGTTCTTAGAACCCCTTCTCTTTGCACACCGAGAGGCACCGTTGCGCAGTTTGGGTGGATTTTCACCTTTCGAGGTATTGTACGGTCGCTCGGTACGTGGTCCAATGACAATCCTGAAGGAAGTGTGGTCCGACGACGATATCGAAGGTGAGATTAGAACAACCTATGAGTATGTCTTGAACTTGAGGGATCGTTTACAGACAACCTGTTCTATTGTTCAGTCTGAGTTAGCTAAAAGTCAGGAAGTTCAAAAACATTATTTTGACAGGAAAGCAATACCGCGGCGTCTGCAAGAGGATGATATGGCTCTCGTACTACTTCCAACAGATAGAAATAAACTCATTATGAAATGGAAAGGACCATTTCCGGTGGCACAACAGGTGGGTCTTAACAACTATGTACTGGAAATCAATGGGAAGAAGAAAATCTTTCATATCAACATGTTAAAACAGTATTTTGTTAGGCAAACTGAAGTGACGCCAGTCTCCGTTGCTGTGATGACGTCAGACTCGGATGATCTGTTGGCACAGGAGGTAAGTTGCTATTCTGATATTGAAAACTTTACCAGTGTAAACATCAACCCAAAGTTGAACAATGATCAAATTACAGATTTGAATGAAATAGTGGAATAATTCGGTGATGTATTTTCATCTTTACCTGGGTTGACTAATATAATCGAGCACAAGATTACGCTAACTGATGAAACGCCGATTAGGTCAAAACCGTATCCAGTACCATATGGTATGTATGATTGTCTTCAAAAGGAAATTAACGAGATGCTTGAACTCCAGGTAATCGAGCCATCAGAATCCCCATATTGTAGTCCTGTGGTGTTGATAAACAAGAAAGATGGCGGCGTCCGCCCATGCGCAGACATGAGAAAGGTAAACAGGGTAACTGTTGTTGACTGCGAACCTCTTCCAGATATTGATTCAATTTTTACTAAGCTATCTGAAGATCGCTATTTCACTAAACTTGACTGCTGCAAAGGGCATTGGCAAATACCAATGACGGAATGTTCAAAGAAAGTTACGGGATTTAGTACCCCGTTTGGACATTATGAATACTGTCGGATGCCCTTTGGTCTGGTAAATTCTGGGGCGACCTACAGCAAAATGATAAATTCTTACTGAAAGGACTTGAAGACGTGGACAATTTTGTTGACGATGTTTTAGGACATACAAAAGATTGGGAAAGTCATCTCGTAATGCTGCGTCAAACCTTGCTGCGTTTCCGCGAGGCAGGGATAACTCTAAAGCCAAGTAAATGTTTCTTGGGATATTTTGACACAGATTTTCTAGGGTATAAAGTTCAAGATGGCAACCTTCTAACACAGGAAGACAAGTTGTAAAAATAAGGGAAGCAACTCTTCCTAAAACAAAGAAACAATTACGTTCCTTTATGGGTCTGATAGGCTATTATCGCCAGTTTATCCCAAACTTCTCTGATAAAGCACTTGTGTTAACTGACCTTACAAAGAAGGGAGTTCCAAACAAACTACCGTGGACTGCTGATCATACCGTTGCTTTTGAGCAGTTAAGAGATGAACTATGCCATGGACCAATTTTGAAACTACCTGATTTGAAACGTAGGTTTATAGTTCGAACCGATGCTTCTGATTACGGACTAGGGGCCGTGCTCGTGCAAGTATATGACGGAAAATATTTTCCTGTTGCGTACGCAAGCAAAAAACTTTTAGATCGCGAGCGACAGTATTCCGTAGTTGAACGGGAGTGTATGGCGATTGTTTGGGCCATGTCAAAGTTTCAAGTTTACTTGTATGGCAATGAGTTCACCCTACAAACGGACCATCGATCCCTAGTCTATTTAGACAGTGCCAAACATAATAACCAAAGAATTATGAGATGGGCACTTGCTCTCCAACCTTACAAATTTCTGGTGGAATCGATCAAGGGTGAGGACAACTTAGGTGCGGATGTTCTCAGCCGACTACTGTTAAACACGTAGTATACACGTGGTGTTGATAGCTCAATACATATACGATTTTAGATAAGCTATTTTTGAACAGTTTATTCTCGGATGGGGGATGATGTTACGATTGAGCTATGTTGTATTTAACGTCATGTTATATGACCGGGTATGTTTCATGTCATCTTATAAGACTAGGTATGTAACTTTTTGCATAGTGATTTGGCAGCACTGTTCGTATTTGTAGACTCCCTGGACCTGCATATATCACGGAACAAATAGGTGTGTGGTTCGGGATTAGGTATCCTGGCAGGTTGTACTTAACGTCATGTTATATGACCGGGTATGTTTCGTGTCATCTTATAAGACGAGGTATGTAACTTCTTGCATAGTGATTTAGCGGCAAGAAATCGCCGAGTATGCTCTTGTACATTTGTTTTTGCCTTATATTAAGATTTAGTGCAAATTGCTGTTTGGAGTTCATGTTTAGTGATGTAAATTTGATATTCGTTACTGCGTGACCGGTTGGGTTATATATATAGCCATGCTTTTGTACGGATCTGTGTAGATTTATCAAACTCTTGGAGGAGTCGGACTGGGGTCGGAGAGACCAAGTATACAGTACGAGCGTACTGGACGGTGGATTTCTAAATTACTAGAATTATATTCTGTGTAATTTAATGACTGTTCTGGAGGTATGTGCCTGTTGTTAGATGTATTGTTATGTATGTATATATTTAATATTGTGGTCAGATGTGGAATATTTGGGAGAATATCCCGGGTGTGTTAATGTGTATCGAGTTGTACTGTGCATTATTAAGGTGCATCGAATTGTATAATCGGTAACTATATTAAATGCATTATTTTGTTTAAACTGCAGTGTTTGCGGACTGGATTTGCTATTGGATGTCTGCGTTGTCCCATGGGGATGTCTGGTAACCTATATGAGACCTATAGAAGTGACCGTTGGGCTACAACTACCTCTGTACCTGAACAAGTTGACGAGTTCGCAACATCGCGTATCGTTCCAGCTGTACTGCGGTGCTTGTTCGAACTGCATGGTTGGTCTGATCGAATGCAGAGTGGTTTATACAACTGAGATTCCACTGACTTGTGTAAACGCGTTGTAGGTCTACGTTCTGCACTGGTCAAGCGTGAATCAGTGAACTAGTCTAATAATACAAACTGGCCGGACTTGTGTTCAGTACAATTTGATAGGCTCCGATCACTTTCATGATTTCTGGCTGAATTGATTCTATTGGACTTGAATTAATTAGACTGATTTGGGTCGGTATTGTTATTATTTGATTAATTGTAATCAAATTATTCTATGATTCATATAATACTATTCCGGGTATTATTCGGATTCATGAATTCATGGTATTATTTGTAAATTGTGTGTATATTGGGTGTGGTGTGTATGGTGTGTGAATGGGTTCTGGTTTATTCCTGTAATAAATTATTTTATTTGCAATTTGGGTTTTGTTCAGTAAATAGGTCAATCCTAACAGAGGAAAATGTCTGATGATTGAAATTCTATGATTTTGAAAGAAAACAAAAGGCTCTTTTCAGAGCCACTCACTTTCTCCCGAAAGAGGACTTCAAACTAAGCACACAATTAATATATAGCATTTATACATACATTGCCCATGCCGAACGGCTTCCCGTTCTCGTTATACATTATTTTAATCTACCACACTCACTCATTCATTCACGGAAAGAGGAAAGAAATAAAGCTTGAGCAGTTATCAAAACAACCATGGAAACCGAGAGAACCGATAGTGGTAATAATTCTACGTCATATAGACTTAATGCACATGCATGCAACACAGATATCGCAAATCTTCCAAATTCTGCGTAACTTTCAGAGCGATTTGTGTATGGAAGATGGAGTCACGGAGCGCAAAGTTTGAGACCGTCTTGATTGGGTGATATTTTCTTTTGAGATAGATCGGGCCAATAGTTTTATTTGTCGTGCATTTAATAAATATGAAATAACTTGCTGGGTAATTATGTAATAACTTATCATATTCGATTTTTTATGCGGAACTGCACAGACCGGTAGAGTCATATATAAATTGTAGCCACCGCAAGTTCGCGGTTTATGCGCAACTGCACAGACCGGAAACCCATATAAATGTATCTACCGCAAGTTCTCTTTTCGAAGACGGTGAAGCAAATTGCGCAATTATACTTGAAAACGTGTGCTTCGGATGCAGGCATATTGTAGTCTTTTACAAACCGAAAGCGTATTTGTGCTTATTACAGAAAATTCGTAGTTTCAGTCGTGTTGTTATAGAGTATCCGCACATATAGTGCGAAATGATGCAAAAAAGCGAGAAATTGTAGCAAAGAACATAGCATCCATACGATTTCTCAAAATAATATGTCAAGGCGATTTGCCACAGTATAAACCAACCTAATAAAGTGCCATTTTGATAGAATTGTAAATTATTTGTTTAATGATTCTCCTCTGTCACTCACAATAATCAGATCGTGATTAGGCCTTTGTCTCATGATCACAAGTTAATGATTACAATCATCTCGTCATTATGTGCAGGGGTTAAGGCGTATACTGTCTCAATGCTGTCCGAACATAAGCTAGGCATATACTTGTCACACTGTTGAGGTTTCCGACTCGTCAGTTTTGAAAAAAGTTGTGTCAGCAGTCACTCATCTGCCGCAAGTCAGTTTTGATTCCAGGCTATATAAACCGTGACGGCCGTGTTTAATCATATCGCAATCATTTTGCAATACAGAAAAGTCAACCAATTGTCCAGAACAAAATTCCTGACATCGAGAACCACGCCAAATTGTATGCTGGTCTTGAAAAAGCAGAATCATCCTTTCAGAGAGCCTGTGAGCAGATCGTCTTTCTCAGCAAACGGCTAGAAGAGTTACAGCAGCGTTACGACAAGGCAAATAGAGAGGGCCGTAAATCATTCCGTTACAACCTCCGCCTACAAATAGCAGCTGGGGAAGGCCTCCCGAATACGTTCTATGAATCCGCCTGCAACAAAGCTGACCTGGTGACAAGTCTTCGGTGTACGCTGTATGGACCAGAAGCTGTGGATGACATGCTTGAGGAGATGGAAATGGACGAGGAAAATGTCTGATCATTGAAATCTTATGATTTTGAAAGAAAAAAAAGGCTCTTTTCAGAGCCACTCACTTTCTCCCGAAAGAGGGCTTCAAACTAAGCACACAATTAATATATTGCATTTATACATAAATTGCCCATGCCGAACGGCTTCCCGTTCTCGTTATACATTATTTTAATCTACCACACTCACTCATTCATTCACGGAAAGAGGAAAGAAATAAAGCTTGAGCAGTTATCAAAACAACCATGGAAACCGAGAGAAACGATAGTGGTAATAATTCTACGTCATATAGACTTAATGCACATGCATGCAACACAGATATCGCAAATCTTCCAAATTCTACGTAACTTTCAGAGCGATTTGTGTATGGAAGATGGAGTCACGGAGCGCAAAGTTTGAGACAGTCTTGATTGGGTGATATTTTCTTTTGAGATAGATCGGGCCAATAGTTTTATTTGTCGTGCATTTAATAAATATGAAATAACTTGCTGGGTAATTATATAATAACTTATCATATTCGATTTTTTATGCGGAACTGCACAGACCGGTAGAGTCATATATAAATTGTAGCCACCGCAAGTTCGCGGTTTATGCGCAACTGCACAGACCGGAAGCCCATATAAATGCATCTACCGCAAGTTCTCCTTTCGGAGACGGTGAAGCCAATTGCGCAATTATACTTGAAAACGTGTGCTTCGGATGCAGGCATATTGTAGTGTTTTACAAACCGAAAGCGTATTTGTGCTTATTACAGAAAATTCGTAGTTTCGGTCGTGTCGTTATAGAGTATCCGCACATATAGTGCGAAATGATGCAAAAAAGCGAGAAATTGTAGCAAAGAACATAGCATCCATACGATTTCTCAAAATAATATGTCAGGGCGATTTGCCACAGTATAAACCAACCTAATAAAGTGCCATTTGATAGAATTGTAAATTATTTGTTTAATGATTCTCCTCTGTCACTCACAATAATCAGATCGTGATTAGCCCTTTGTCTCATGATCACAAGTTAATGATTACAATCATCTCGTCATTATGTGCAGGGGTTAAGGCGTATACTGTCTCAATGCTGTCCGAACATAAGCTAGGCATATACTTGTCACACTGTTGAGGTTTCCGACTCATCAGTTTTGAAAAAAGTCGTGTCAGCAGTCACTCATCTGCCACAAGTCAGTTTTGATTCCAGGCTATATAAACCGTGACGGCCGTGTTTAATCATATCGCAATCATTTTGCAATACAGAAAAGTCAACCAATTGTCCAGAACAAAATTCCTGACATGGAGAATCACGCCAAATTGTATGCTGGTCTTGAAAAAGCAGAATCATCCTTTCAGAGAGCCTGTGAGCAGATCGTCTTTCTCAACAAACGGCTAGAAGAGTTACAGCAGCGTTACGACAAGGCAAATAGAGAGGGCCGTAAATCATTCCGTTACAACCTCCGCCTACAAATAGCAGCTGGGGAAGGCCTCCGGAATACGTTCTATGAATACGCCTGCAACAAAGCTGACCTGGTGACAAGTCTTCGGTGTACGCTGTATGGACCAGAAGCTGTGGATGACATGCTTGAGGAGATGGAAATGGACGAGGAAAATGTCTGATCATTGAAATCTTATGATTTTGAAAGAAAACAAAAGGCTCTTTTCAGAGCCACTCACTCTCTCCCGAAAGAGGTCTTCAAACTAAGCACACAATTAATATATAACATTTGTACATAAATTGCCCATGCCGAACGGCTTCCCGTTCTCGTTATACATTATTTTAATCTACCACACTCACTCATTCGTTCACGGAAAGAGGAAAGAAATAAATCTTGAGCAGTTATCAAAACAACCATGGGAACCGAGATAAACGACAGTGGTAATAATTCTACGTCATATAGACTTAATGCACATGCAAGACAGATATCCCAAATCTTCCAAATTCTACGTAACTTTCAGAGCGATTTGTCTATGGAAGATGGAGTCACGGAGCGCAAAGTTTGAGACAGTCTTGATTGGGTGATATTTTCTTTTGAGATAGATCGGGCCAATAGTTTTATTTGTCGTGCATTGAATAAATATGAAATAACTTGCTGGGTAATTATGTAATAACTTATCATATTCGATTTTTTATGCGGAACTGCACAGACCGGTAGAGTCATATATAAATTGTAGCCACCGCAAGTTCGCGGTTTATGCGCAACTGCACAGACCGGGGGACACTTTCATCAAGCTTCGTATATTTACGCAAGATTTAGAACACACGACGAATTTACGCAAATATTTACGACATGAGGACGCCGGTTTCACTAACGTCTCCGTAAATTTCTTCCGTATCCATTTTACGTAAATACATTCGTAAATACCGGAAGTGCAGTTGTAGCCTCGAACCAGGGCTGACAATAGAAAATCGACCCCGCATAGCAGGTGCTTGTTATCACAAAAGATAGCAAAACGAGATAACGTTTGGCAATATAATCAGTTGCCTGCTTCAGTCTGCTTGCCTGTCACTGCCCGTATATATACGGGATAGTTTAGCGACGTATAATGCTGTAATAAATTGAATAAACGAGCCCGAGTGGACAGCAATCCAGACGTTGTTGTTGTTGGACACCACTTGTCAGGTCTCCAACAGTGGCCAACTGCATCACTGACGCACATTTTGGCGACTCGAACAAACCAGTAGGTAATTGAACACATCTCCCCGTAGCTTTATTTCTTGGAACAACCAGTCAAGGAAATTCTCAATATTGTGACAGTGAACTTACTTTAGAAATGATTGGAGACTGTGCAATATATTTTCATCACAGTGACGCGGAAGGGGGGGGGGGACACATAAATTATAAGTGAACATGCACTATCGTACGGTACCAGCTTGGATAATAGTTCAGATTCTATTCTACCTTTATAGTACAAGGGTTCAAAGTTTATTTGCGCAACTATCCCGTTAAGACCAAAGCCTATTAAAGGCCAAAGAACACAGCATTCATAAGAGACAATAAAGTACATGCATTTCACCTTTAAATATGAGAATCTACATGTATAAACCGTGATAGTCTGCATCCTACGATATATTGATTGACCAATAGTAATACCTGTACAATTGTACATCTATAATGTGAAACATTGCTGCTCATGTGTATTGACTAAAGGATTCATAGGAATATTTTGCAACTGCGTTCAAAATAACTTGGTCAGTATTACACATTAAATCTACAAATACTGAATTGATAACACTGAGTAGTAGGCTAGGAGCTATGGAATTTACCAACGAAAATAATTTGACACGTCTATCCCTATGAAATACACATTCTAATAAGAAATGTCATTTTGTTTCGATCACCCCACAGTGGAGGCATAGACGTTGGTAGCATGTATACTGGAACATAGTAAGCAGGCAACAATGTTTTATAGGTAGGTTGTGATTCAATATCAATGAAATTATGATTCGGGAGGGGTACCATAACTTCATTATTTAACAATGTCTTTTTGCAAGGGGCTAGATCAATAAAATTTTGTTTTGGTTGCATGTTTGGTGTCATCGTTTCTAAAGTTTGAATGTTTTGAAATAATCAAATCATGGCAATCTGAAAGTTCGACCATCTGCTATTCAGAATATTGTCATGTATTATTTATCCAAGATCAATATTCATATATAAGCCTGCTAAACAACATCAGGCAGAATTTCGTCGATTTTCGTTACACTTCAAATCAGAATTCTGAGCTCCTTTAATCACCTGTTCAACAGAATGAGCTCCCATAATCACCTGTTCAAAATAATTCCCAAGCTATTGAGTTATGCAAAAAGGTTGTATCATATCAAACTTAGTGTTATCTTGTCATCCCATATTTCATGAAGAATAACCTTTTGTCAAAACTAGAACTTTTGAAATCAATGACAAAAAGGACAGTCCTAAAATGCTATTGAAAATAAGTTTGAGGCAATTCAGTTTTCTTCAGATAAACATTCTCTTTTTCATTTCAAGTGTGACAGAAAAATCACCATTATACATTAGACCTAACGTTAGTATACCTACTCTACCCAGTCCACAAAGATTACATACTCATTCTTCTAATTTTTAACTAGTCCACAAAGCTTGCTAGGTGTAGTTATTTATATGATGACCTCACAATATGAACAAGTGAAATTCATTGAGGATAGCCTGGTTGTTTTCTGTATCATGATTGCTAAAGGTATGGTACATCTCAAAACATGTCTATTCAACCCAGAACACCTACTGTACATTGGCTAAAGCTGAAGAAACTACATGTATTATAATTGGAAGCACGAAAGTAAAATCTTGTTGGCTTCGGCCTGAAATGTATAGATTTGACATAAATATAATGCCTCCCTGGATAAAATGTTAAAATTGTGTCCACTATAGCATAATTATGTTCCATAAAAATATATCTAGCTTCAAATCACTGAATTCCGAAGTTCCTATATTTTTATTGTTTGGGGTAGGTTGAAATGGGAATAAAATTGATTGATTTCAGATTAAAAGCTTGTTAACAAGATCAATAGCTTACGGTTCATTTTACAAGAAATAAAGCAATAATAATAAACTATGCATGTGCTATGGAACCTTATGGCATCATACATGTTGCATATTAGGCTCATTAAACTTAATTGTTTGTTTATCAACATCTACTCGCCAATATATTGGTGTGGACCGGCGAATTTTTAAAAAAAATTTGGCATAGGTTTTTATGAATGCTGTCACGCATGCTAATTAATGTGCTAAATGTACTAATTTAGGTCAATGGTCAATCGGATTGACCTCACAGGATTGACCTTGTCGGGGATCCCAGATTGACTTTCCATACTTGTCGGCACATGTAGCCTGAATAAACATGTATTTTAGACATTGCAGAACAATATTTTTAAAATGTTCGGTGCGGCAAGAAGTCTTCTAATTTTTAACCAACCAATGTTTGGATTATATTGTAGAACTTTGAGATTCTGTCTTAAAACTGTGAGTTTCTATTTTATAGAACAGTTGAACTGGTACAGGCTTCATGAAGTCAACCCTTCAAAATCATATTCTGCCTGATAATGGCTGGTGTACATGGTGTATGAGATGTCATACATGTCAAATACTGCAAAATATGTCAAGGAAAATCTTTGCACATGTTGCCTCAGTACCAACAGCCTAAAAAATTACTTGAGTTTCCAGAACACATCTACATGTATGTTGGCATTATCTCAAAATTTGTGTTGAAAATCTGGTGCAATTCAGGTAACTGACCCTTTGTTCCTCATTTAAACATAGAAGACATTTTGGGTGTCCATGAATTTGGCATGTAGTTGTTGTAAAATAATTGATGTATATATACATGCATTTGAATATTCACCAGTTTTCCATTCATCCAGATAGCCTTTATTTGCAAAATGTACTAATTTGCAAAATGTACTAATTTGCAAAATGTACTAATTTGCAAAATGTACTAATTTAGTACTGTGTATTGCTACATGTAAGTCCAAGACTGCAACTTCATAGAGAATGAAGACACGATTCAAGTGACAACAACTTATTGCTGCAATGGGCATACCGAATAACACCAACTCCTGTGACTGACTATAATTGAAAGTTTCACAACAGCATGATTAGCAGAGCATAAACTATAGATTTGCTCCAGATTTTCACAGTAGGATATAATAGGGTTGATAAAAATCCATACACATCCTATTTCATTTAACAGAGGCAATATCATCTTACAGAGCTAAGGGAATATGACATTTCACATAGAAGTATCTACGTATGGTTTTACACATTTTTCTTGGAATAATTATTCTTCACACCATTTCTAGTCTGACAAACACAACTCCTCATTATGGACTGCATTTCAAAGACAACGCATGTTTATTCAACCTTGGACACATGCAGTACGATGTCTGGGGCTGAAGAAGAAATATAAACTTCAGTTTTAGAAGCAAATGGTTTGGCCTAGCTTAAATTTCCATACAATGACACTTTCAGGTATTGCTTAAAAAATGTTATCAGAAGCAGGGAATTTGTAGGATACAAGACTGATCTCCTGGCCCTGTTCGCATGAATCTGTAAGATCTGCAACCAACAAATTGTCAGGCCTGCAGACATTCTGCATTCAGTGTAACAGCTAGATTATTTTACACACCACTGACAATGTAAGACCAAACAAGAAAACACATATGTCTGATAAAAATGAAACAAACAGAATTAGTCAATACAATGGCTCAGTTGCACATTATTGAGATAAAAAAGAAGAGCCTGTCTATACACTGATCCTTGACTTCAGCTAGTGCAATTTTACTTTGCCCCATCTCTCAATCCCTGACACTATTTTGAACTGGTGATAGCTGGCATATTTCCATGTAATATTTGTCAAATTATACATTATTCTAAGCATAATAACTCTTTCTTTGAATACTGTACATGTATAGAATTAGGTTTGATATCACCAGTACAAAATATTGTCCTGGGTTAAAAGATAGGGCAAATTGAAATTATACTACCAGTAGTTGATCAGCTGAAGTCGTGGGTCAATTCACAGATACACTGAATGGAATTTTGTCTGAGGATTAATGTGAAAATGGCAGATTCAAGTGTGCAAAAAATGAAGGTTGAGATGTATGACCAATTTTAATTCCTAAAGTTACCATCTTCACACACAAAGTCGAGCTCTACATGCACATGATGTACTCGCCTTGACCAAATGTGATCAGTCTTCTTTTGGATTAAGGTTTGGTAATGTCATGGCTCTATGAATATTTTGTGGTCCATATTCAGAGACCCAGACAGCAGAAATGTTCGAAGGAAATACATGTATACATTTCCCATTTCAATTAAACCAATTGCCATATTTGGAGTTTGCAAGATACCATTTAGCGCCTATCTTGATTGGTCACTTATCTACATGACATAACATGCCTTTCTGGTTAATGGAATGCTAATGTAGTATTTAACTTGATATGTGAAGAATTAAAATAGTACATGTACCTGTTTTAGAAAAGTTTGAGAAATGTGTGGATGAATCTCGACTCCGAAATGTTGTAGATGAGTTGTAGCCTACATGTGCACATTCATTTAAAAATTGACCAGGTTTTTCACCCCTCTGCAAAATTGACCTTGGTGATCATGTAAAAAGTAACAATGCACACAAAGACATCATGATGTCTTGCTGGCATCATTGAAAACTGTTGACTGCTTCTCTTACAGGAAAGTAGCCTAGTGTTATGTATACTATGATGTATTCTTTTAATTTGGTACTAAATCTATTATATGAATTAGGTCTTTGGATTACGGATGCGGATATTCTTTAATGGACGACGGCTGAATATGAATGACGGACTAGACACTTGTAATTGTCATCTATCAATATCTCAAGAATGACTATTCCAAGTCCGAGGATCTCCAAAGTTACAACACATATGCATCTGGTCATGGGCTACTGCTAAGGCCATCCACAATAATATTTGTGTTTCCAGTAACCAACTTTAGAAAAATTGGGTAGGTAGGTAGGTTGGCAGGTGTTTTTTTTTCTTTCTTTTCTTTCATTACTTTTTCTTTGTCAATTTTTTGCCTTTTGTATAGGATTTCATGGGGTACTGCTGAAAAACAGACATTAAAAAAAATGCCTACCCAAACTTTATTGATTGCAAAATATATGGGTAGGTAGGGTTAATGGAAACAAAAATATTATTGTGGATGGCCTAAATTTTGGATTTGGGTGCATTCAAGTATTACATACGCAGCGAGTGGGGTTGTAATAATCGGATTTTATTTTTTTCTATGTATGCTGGGTTAAATTTTGCGTATGGGAGGGGGTAAAAAAATCAAAATTTTTGCGAACGTAATGCTTGAATGACCCCTTTGGGACAGTGTCATCACGTACATATGTCTGTCTTTTGTTCTCAACACAATATCTCAAGAATGATTATACCTGGGAACCCAAACTTGGCTCACACATGCATATGGTTGTGGAACAGAAGCGATTCATGTTTACTGTGTATATATTCACCTACTTGTTTACAACTGAGCAGATCTAACAGGTAAAGGCGATCCCACTCTCTAAAATGGAGGCAAAAAAGACCGTTTTTGCTCAATAACTTCCGATTCCTTCTTAACCAATGCATCAAAATTTCAGGCGCATTGATTTATCTATTGTTTCATGTCATAAAATTAATTTGCCATGTGAAGAACCAGTCAAAAACCAGGATGTTTGGCCTATTATTATGCAAATTTGATAGATGACAAATTACATTTTTACTACCATTTAATGCGGATAGATATCTCTGTATGCGCCTCAAGAGAATTTTGCTGAATTCATTATGTGAACTGATTTATTGAGCGAAAATGGCTCTTTTTACCTCCATTTTAGAGAGTGGGATTCCCCTAACCTGTCTAATGCTGTCATTTTATAGTGCTGTCCGACCGAAATATCATGTCTTAGGCAGATATGACACCCTACTCAGTCACATTATACAGACACCGAGCGAACCAGCCCTTGTTCTATCCTCTTAATGCTGAGCGTGAGTGGCCTGGGGAAGCAACAAGTTCCATTTTTCAAGTCTTTGATATGGCCCGGCCTGGGATTGAACCCAGTACCTATCGCTTACAAGGCCAACACCCTAACCATAAGGCCACCGTAGTGATCTCTGGAAAGCATTCTTCAATAATACAGGTATATTATCATTCCGACACATCAAGGGTGAGTGAGTGAGTGAATATGATTTAACGTCGTTTTCTACTATATTTCAGCCATATCACGACGTTGGGTCCTATTCCTTTTCACACCCGGGAACCACACGAGTGGGGTCCTATTCCTTTTCACACCCAGGAACCCCACGGGTGCCTCAGTTAGTCGCCTCTTACGACAAGCTGCCTGAGGAGCTGAGGCCTATTCTTACCATGACCTGCGGTGTGCACGACAACATCCCAGATCAATCTCCGGAAGCTCGACGGGACTCCGACACATCAAAGAAACATCACAAAAGACTATCAAAACTGGTTCAGTGGTAACACATATGACAAAATACAATGGAAAGTTTCTGATAGTAGACCCAATATTGTCAGTCACTTTAATAAACTGAGGCTATATAGGAAATGCCATATGACCTGCAAGATCCAATTACAACCCAACTGATGCAGGTTTATCACAATAAGCCGCCTTTTTCACTTCAGTTTCTAGACAATGGATCTGCAACAGCAACTCGATAGGTGCACTGACACATGACTCCCAGTGTGTTTCATGATCTTCCTCTCCTGCCTATATCTACAGCCTAGGGGTTTTAACCATTGATAACTGCTGTCAATATGGAAATACATGTATGCATCAAATTGTCTATTGCAAGAAGGGACTAATATTCTTACATTGATGATAATTTTGGCAATTTATCATTGATTAAAAATATTCCATACTGAAGGGAGGGATACTACAAACCACAAATTTAATTGGAGAGTCACGTGTCAGTGTACCCGTCAGTCTGTCGGTGAGAATCCTTTGCCCAAAAATTAAGGTAGATAATGCGGATTGCAGAGTGACTGAGATACATTGTACTAATACGATACAATGATACTTGTCTGTCATATGGATTTGATGGCAAGAATAGAATTACTGCCTTACTGTCATCATTGAAAACCTAGCTTAATTTTGTTCATTTGTATGCTCTAATTTCGTTGAAGTTGGTGCTGATATTTTCATGGCAATAAATTGTTTTGATTTATGGACTAGGACACTCAGCCTGAATATCAAAACCATCGTAGGCCTATGATGCCATATATGGCAGTTCGAGTCGAGTCAATCCTGACATCCGAAGATGAATGAAACGTACAAGAGAGTACGTACGGCATTTGGTATACTGGTGCGAGGATGCATGTGACCAATCAAATTTCGTCAACTCAAAATTCACAAGCTGTCATTCAACAAGATCTGTACAGTGAAATGCGTCTCATGGAAGTTGTTTACATTTAATCCGACTTGAAGGCGGGCTTGCATGGGTGAGTGTCTTAATAGGATACACTAAATAGTTCACAATTTCAGAGCCTTGAGCAGACAATATCTAAATCCAGATATTCTGTCCTAGGATGATATTCAGAGTAGGACACTCTTAAGTTGATGGATTGGCAGCTGCCATTCCAGACCTGATGCTTCTGTTCTTGTATTGGAATAATTGCGCAATAAACAACATGTAATAGTTATACCCTCATGGTGTTCATATGAACAGTCCCAATTATTAAACCATGGCTTAGATTGTACATGTGAACGACTTGTTCATTTTAAAGAATCCAACTTGATTGTCAGTGATTTTGATGACCTGGATTTGGTGCTAATTTTTTCATTTGTTTGATTTATTTCTGTATCTTACGGTTCCTTGGCCAACTTATATCATACCATATAGATAATAACGGACCTGTCAATTCTCACTCATTCGACGTGAAACTATTTGGCATTCTCACGCAGCTATATCAAAATCTCACTCAGGGATTTTCATGAAATTATGTCTAAAATAACCAAGGATCGTTCAAAATTGCTTGAGTTTGCAGAAAAAGTATTCAGTAAGTTCAAAATTTTCCTTGGTCACCCATTTATGGCCTGGAGCCTGTGAAGGATGAAATATGTATAATGACGGTAGGCTAGAAAATATGAAACAAATATTATACCGTCCGGGTGGATATACTCAAGTCTCACGCCTCGGCAAAATTATAAGGTCTGATATTTAAATAATAATATCCAAACCAGCCTATAGTTGTGCATGAAAATGCATGTTACAGTGTCGTCTCTGATCATGCGAAAATCTAGCAAAAATTACGATTTGATAATCAGGGTATTTGGTATTTAACTCTTGATGTCTACTGTGTGTCTGTGTTTAGCCCAGAAGAACTTTCACACCAGTGATTTGAAATGTATCTGCATACCGGGACTCGCCTATTAATTTATTGACGAAAGAAAGAAGCGAATTTGCTTCTTTGCCACTAAAACTTGACCCGGAGGCCAGTTTTCGCCACCTATGACATAGTCTTGATGCATTCTTCACATACGGTTGGTTCCCATTTTAATGAAACTGAGATCTACACAAATGTAGATTGTCAGTGCGATAACTTGAAAGTCAACTGGGGACACAATTTGAAAGATATTTGACCGAAAACGGCAGGTCATGAGGTTGTACGTTCATCGCCGAAAGTCACGTGGTGTAAACAAACCGAATTTACGCAAGAAAATTTTCGTACGCCACCTCAGAAGCTGCCGTAGATTTACGTACAGATTTACGCAAATTCGTACCATACGAAGTTTAGTGAAAGTCCATTTTGATTTACGGAGTTGAATACGCAAAATATACGCAAAAATGTTGCGTACGAAGTTTGATGAAAGTGTCCCCGGAAGCCTATATAAATGTATCTACCGCAAGTTCTCCTTTCGGAGACGGTGAAGCAAATTGCGCAATTATACTTGAAAACGTGTGCTTCGGATGCAGTCATATTGTAGTCTTTTACAAACCGAAAGCGTATTTGTGCTTATTACAGAAAATTCGTAGTTTCGGTCGTGTTGTTATAGAGTATCCGCACATATAGTGCGAAATGATGCAAAAAAGCGAGAAATTGTAGCAATGAACATAGCATCCATACGATTTCTCAAAATAATATGTCAGGGCGATTTGCCACAGTATAAACCAACCTAATAAAGTGCCATTTGATAGAATTGTAAATTATTTGTTTAATGATTCTCCTCTGTCATTCACAATAATCAGATCGTGATTAGCCCTTTGTCTCATGATCACAAGTTAATGATTACAATCATCTCGTCATTATGTGCAGGGGTTAAGGCGTATACTGTCTCAATGCTGTCCGAACATAAGCTAGGCATATACTTGTCCCACTGTTGAGGTTTCCGACTCATCAGTTTTGAAAAAAGTCGTGTACAGCAGTCACTCATCTGCCCCAAGTCAGTTTTGATTCCAGGCTATATAAACCGTGACGGCCGTGTTTAATCATATCGCAATCATTATACAATACAGAAAAGTCAACCAATTGTCCAGAACAAAATTCCTGACATGGAGAATCACGCCAAATTGTATGCTGGTCTTGAAAAAGCAGAATCATCCTTTCAGAGAGCCTGTGAGCAGATCGTCTTTCTCAACAAACGGCTAGAAGAGTTACGGCAGCGTTACGACAAGGCAAATCGAGAGGGCCGTAAATCATTCCGTTACAACCTCCGCCTACAAATAGCAGCTGGGCAAGGCCTCTGGAATACGTTCTATGAATACGCCTGCAACAAAGCTGACCTGGTGACAAGTCTTGAATTTACTTTGTATGTGAGACCAGAAAGCTGTGGATGACATGCTTGAGGGGAGATGAAATGGACGAGAAAATGTCTGATCATTGAAATCTTATGATTTTGAAAGAAAACAAAGAGAGCTCTTTTTCAGAGCCACTCACTTTCTCCCGAAAGGAGTCTTCAAATAAGCACACAGTGTATATAGCATTTATACATATTGCCCATGCCGAACGGCTTCCCGTTCTCATTATACACATTATTTTTAAATACACACTCACTCATTCATTCACGTAAAGAGGAAAGAAATAAAGCTTGAGCAGTTATCAAAACAACCATGGAAACCGAGATAAACGATAGTAGTAATAATTCTACGTCATATAGACTTAATGCACATGCAAGACAGATATCGCAAATCTTCCAAATTCTACGTAACTTTCAGAGCGATTTGTGTATGGAAGATGGAGTCACGGAGCGCAAGTTTGAGACAGTCTTGATTAAGGTAACTGTAATGCTGTTTTCCAGGATTAGATCGGGCCAATAGTTTTATTTGTCGTGCATTTAATAAATATGAAATAACTTGCTGGGTAATTATGTAATAACTTATCATATTCGATTTTTTATGCGGAACTGCACAGACCGGTAGAGTCATACATAAATTGTAGCCACCGCAAGTTCGCGGTT